>NW_012195010.1:1084462-1112646 GCF_000504015.1 Erythranthe guttata | reverse complement strand
CAATGTAAACATAATAAAAAGACAAAAGAATTAATATTACTATGAGTGACAGTAATATTACTATAACAACAGTAATATTACCGTCAACCACAATAATATTACAATAATAGACAGTAATATTATTACGTTACTCCGTGAATAACTCAAACAAACAAAAAAATCCAAACAAAGTAATAATATTGATGTGGTTGACAGCAATATTACTATAATAACAGTAATATTACCATCAACCACGGTAATATTATTGTGTTTACAGTAATATTACAATAATAGACAGTAATATTATTAGGTTACTCCGTGAATAACTCAAATAAAACAAAAAAACCCAAAAAAATAATAATATTGATGTTGTTGACAGTAATATTATTGTGTTTACAGTTATTTTACTGTCAGTGACAGTAATATAGTTACGTTGACTTGAATAAATCAAACAAAATAAAATAATAATAATAATAATAATAATAATAATAATAATAATAATAATAATAATAATAATAATAAAAATAATAATAATAATAATAATAATAATAATAATAATAATAATAATAATAATAATAATATTACGTTAATAAAAAAAAATGGGTTCTAGTAATTATAATATTATATTAATATTCCTGTGTTTCACAAACCTTTTAAGGTTTATTGCATCCTTTTCAAGAATTTTTTAAAATTCTAAAACTACAAACAACGTAAATACAAAAGGAGACACCCAATTCGTTGAAGAAAAAAAATATATTACATTTTATGAGAAAAAAAAAAAAAAACCTTATGCACAAAAAAATATTTCTTTCCTAATCTCAAACCCTAAATGTCCGTCGGCGGCTAAGACCTATTTGGGGTTGCATAAATTGGACTCAATGAAAATGATGAAGATTCTAGGGATGCACCTAGGGGTGCAAGTTGGAACATAATTTTCAATTTCCGCCGATTTCGATCCGAAAAGTTCCGATTTTGGAACAAGTTTTTTCATTCCGACTTCCGAAATTCCGATTTCCGAATTTTTCCGATTTTTTTGGATTGGAATTGGAATTATATAAAATTTATTTGGAATTTCCGATTTCCGATCCGATTTAATTCCGAAATTAATTCCGAAAGATTCCGATTTTTTTCCAAAAAATACACCTATAAATAATATATATTATATAATATTTATTTTCCGAAAAATACACTTATAAGTTTTGTTTTAGGATTTTGACATAATAAATTTTTGTTAGAAGTTTTATTGGATGTTATGCTCTGTTTATTTTTATTTAATTTTTTAAACTGAAATTTAGTAGTTATTAGTTTTACTTTTATGGACGTGGATGTTCTTATTTTTGACAAATTATGAACATTTTCGAAAATAGTTTTGAAATTTTAAATCTTGTGTGGTTTCCGATTTTTTTCCGAAATTCCGAAATTTCCAGGCGTTTTGGAATTGAAATGATTTTTTTGATTCCGAAAGTTTTGGAATTGGAATTGGAATTGATTTTGTGCTTCCAAAATTTTTTTAAAATTTTCCGAAAAGGCTAATTCCGATCCGATCTATCCGACTTTCACCCCTAGATGCACCACTGGAGGTCGTTGGCGCAAGAAATTTCGAAGGAAGCCCCAAAATTAAAAAAAAAAGTCTATTAGTGATAACCCCTTTGTCTTTTTTTTTTTAATAAGAGTGAATTCACCCTTATTTCCAATTGTAGAAGTAGGTTGACTTCTTTAACCCTACACTGGGCGTGTTTATCACCGGATGGGTCTTCTGTTGCCGTGTGTCATTTTTTTCACATTTAAGGGTTCTAGAAAAAAAAAAAAAAAACACGTGTCAGCAGAAGACCCATCCAGTGTTTATCAGATTACCGGGTGTAGGATCGAAGGAGCCTAGTAGGTCCAGCTTTTTTCATATTCCAAATTTGTCCCTCTCCACTAATCAATTTCCACTACCCACTACTCATTACTTGATTCCTTTTTATATTTATATAAATATTATTTTTTTAATTTCCAATTTTTTATTTATTAAATTATTAAAAAATAGTAATTAAAAAAAATCTAATAAAAAATAGTTTTTTTTCTTTTTTCTTTCAGCCTTTTATTCTTTTTTCCTTCATAAATCAACTAAAAAAATTCAGAAATCGACTAATTTTTTTTAAACATTTTAATTAATTTAGAATATTTTTTTACTTGCCATTTGGTTTTATTTTCTTTCTATAATCAACTACAAAAATTTCTTAATCAACTACAATTTTCATTTTTTAGTTTTTTCTTTCCCAATCAACTATAAAATTATGGTAAACACCTAAAAAAAAATGGTATTCAAGGTTTAACATTTTGAAATCAACTATTATCAAAATTACCTATAAATTATCGATATCACTATAAAATTATCGAAACTAACTATAAACATGTTGAAATCGACTACAAAATTATCAAAACCAACTAAAAAAATAGCAGAATTCGAAAACAACTGAAAATGTGACGAAATAAACTATTTTCCAGTGCGAGATAGCCAACACAATTTCAACAGCAAAAAAAGAAAAAAAAAAAGAAAAGAAAAGAAGCAAAACGCATGGGTTTGCAGGAAAAATAAGTCATGATGATAATATACTATTTGCAGGTCGACGCGACAAGTTATTGGTGATACGAAACATCAAACAAATCCAATTATTTAGTTGGACGATGTACATGTAGTGTGTCTGTGGCCATGGTTGAAGATATACGGACATAATTAACTGTACTTGGTGGATGCATGGTTTTAGTCCACCCAATATGTACATGTGATTTTAATGTTTCGAACGTTTGATATATGAATTGACTTGACAGCATGTGTTGAGAGTGTACAAACTGTATATTTGTAACTACCCGGTTCTGCAAAATTGGTCTAATTAATTAATTAATTCATTAATTAATTAGTTATCTTTGAATAGGTATTTTGTGTTAAGGTTTCATTAGGCAGAGAGAAATAATAAAGAAGAGTTTTCTTACGTTTCGTAAAGAATTCTTATAATACTCAAGAGATCGTATCAAAACGGTATATAACTACCTAGTTCTGCAAAATTGGTTATGTAGCGCAAGAGAAGGTCAAAACATAGTAGTAGTGGATTTTACAAGTTTTAATTATTTATGAATTGCACAATATTAGGTGGAATTTAATAAAAGTTGGAGGGTGTGGAAGGCTGCAACATTTCACCAAAATTATGTGTCATTTATAGTTTCATCATCACTTTTCAATTTTCCGCATGTGATCATAATTATTTTAGAAATCATTTCATTGATATTCAAATTACCAAAAAGAGTTTTCAAAATATGGAAATTTTTGAAAAGTCGAATTCACCCCTCGCTTAGGCATATAATTTCATCACTTCGGATCGGAACACCTAAATTGCATTATTCCTCCACCTATAAATAGGAATGGTCTAGCCCTCAATAAGCACTCACAAAAGATATTGATAAAGAAAAAAAAAATGGGTTCTAGTAATTATAATATTATATTAATATTCCTATGTTTCTCAAACCTTTTAAGGTTTATTGCATCCTCTGCAAGTGGTGATGACCACAACATTAATTATAATGAGGGTGGTGATTTTGTTGAATGTCTCACCGTCCAATTAGAAAGCTCGAATTCAGCAACCGATGATCTCATTTACACCCCCAATAATTCATCATCATACGCATCTCTTCTTATAGCCCAAAACCTCAGACCGGGTTCAACCTCTCCATATGATAAGCCTCTCATAATTTTCACACCTTTTTACGACTACCAAATCCAATCAGCTATTTACTGCTCCAAGAAACTCCGAATCCAGATCCGTGTTCGAAGCGGCGGCCACGACTACGAAGGACTTTCTCACACTTCCCGAGATAATCCTTTTGTCGTGGTCGACATGAGAAACCTTCGTCAGATTTCGATCGACGCCGAACAAAAGACGGCATGGGTTCAAGTGGGCGCCACCCTCGGTCAGCTCTACCATACGCTCGCCCAGAAGAGCGGGACCCTCGCATTCACTGCCGGCGTTTGCCCCACCGTCGGCATTGGCGGCCACCTCAGCGGTGGAGGATACGGCATGATGTCCCGCAGGCACTCCATCTCCGCCGATCACATCATCGACGCCAGGATAATGAATGTGGACGGTCAAATGTTGGACCGACGGTCAATGGGGGAGGATCTTTTTTGGGCTATTAGAGGTGGCGGAGGTACTAGCTTTGGGATTGTTATCGCATTTAAGGTCAATCTAATCACCGTCCCCGAAACTGTCACGGTTTTCAACGTCACCAAAACGTACGAACAAAACGCGACCCAGTTAGTACACAGGTGCTGTGCTTTTTAAAATCTTACGATTTCCATTCGATTCCCAGTTTACGATTTTTACTACAATTTAAGGAAATTTAAGATGACTATACCTTTTTATAATAAAATTCAATCAAAAATATATTAGTCTACTACGCTTTTGTCAATTTCTCCCCCTAAAATACTATTAAAACAAAGTATTCAAAGAAAATCACGTATTTTGATTCTACCCCTCATTTATAGTTAATGTAGGAAAATTAATTGGAATAATATTCTATTTTTTCAAAATATTAATTATTTTTATTTTAATTAGTCCTCATAAGGCATTTGTATTTTTTTACTTGGATATCTTCATGCCACCGATTTTAATAAAATAAGTGAGCTTACATCATACATGTATTTTGTTTATATTTAATTCAGTCCATTCTTTATATTTTCAAATTATATATATATATATATATATATATATATATATATATATATATATATATTGTGAATCATGGGAATTTGTAATATTTGTAATATGAGAATTAATATATAGGTTATAAATTTTTTATTTTATTGTGTTGAAAATTTTGTTAAAAAACATTTATTGGATTTCAATTTTAATGGGTCAACAGACAACTTTTACATATCATTATTATCATTAATATTATCTTTGAAAGAATTAAAATATGTTACGATTTGCGATTCGATTTACGATTTAACAACCATGCAGGTGGCAGTACATCGCGGACAAGGTGGACGATAATCTTTTGATGAGGGTTTTCTTGAGAAGTGTTCGATCTCTGACCACCGGAAAGAGGACAGTAATAGCTTCTTTCACTACCTTGTACTTAGGTGGAGTTGAAGATCTTATGCCGATAATGAAAGAGAAATTTCCGGAGCTGGGTTTGGTGGAGAAAGATTGTACTGAAATGAGCTGGATACAGTCTGTACTCTATTTCGCGTACATACCGAACCAGCCCCTCGACGTTTTGCTGAATAGAACCACTCCTTTTACAGTATATTTCAAGGGCAAATCAGACTTTGCGACAGAACCAATTCCGGTAGACGGGCTAATCGGGATATTTAGATTCCTCCGTGAAGAAGATGAAAATATGGCTGAAATTCAGTTAAGTCCATATGGAGGTGCACTTAATAGTTTTTCGGAATCGGAAACTCCGTTCCCACATCGAACAGGTAACATTTTCATGATTGATTATGGGTTGAGTTGGGATTCCCCGGGAAAAGAAGAAGCGGAAAAGCATTTAAACTGGATGAGGAGAATTTACGGTTACATGGCCGCTTATGTGTCGAAATCTCCTAGAGCGGCTTATTTCAATTACAGGGATCTTGATTTAGGGGTCAATGACTACTCCTCAGGAAATACTATTGGAAGCTACGACGAGGCTAAGGTTTGGGGGATGAAATATTTCAAGAACAATTTCGAACGATTAGTTCGTGTCAAGACTAAAGTTGATCCGTCAAACTTTTTCAGAAACGAGCAAAGCATTCCACCCTTTCCTCTGCCGCCTCTCTACTCGTCTTGATTGGACGAAGGGTCGATTTCATACATGGCTCATATCACATCACTAAATAAAGATGTTTACATGCATCATCAATAATGTTATTTTATTTAATCATTCATCAAGAAAATGTAACGCAGCTTCTTGCCCTCATTAGCGGGTTATTATGCAATATGTATGAGAAATATTAATAGAAAAAAAATAAATTGAGTGAGAATAATTCAATAGTATTGAGAGAACAAGAAATATTTAATCTTTCCGGTGGAGAATAAATTTTAAAATTGTGAATTGTGAATAAGAAGGGTTGTTAGAGTAAAGTTCATTCAAAAAACGAGTTAAAACGTATAAACATTATTATTATTTTATCTTTTTCGGAGATGGGAACAAATATATTCAGATATAAAAAGTAAAAATTAAATTAAAATGTAGTAATAAAGTAGTTAAATCTACTAATTTGTTACAAGTGTGTGGAATTGGTCCCAATATAAAGACGCCATTGGTATGTCGGGATCAAGTCCCCGTCACAATGTTTTTTTTTTTTTTTTGAAGTTTCATGATTTCCAATAATTAATATTGAGTAATATTAATTAGGGGAAAGTACAGTTTGCACCCCTGAACTATAGGGTCTGTCACAAACACCCCCTAAACTACAAAACGTAACAAACTAACCCCTGTATTTTATGGTCAACGTTAAGAAAACTAACACCGTCAGTTTTCATGTGCAATTACGTCTTTGCCCATCAATTTTGGTCTCTCTCCTCTCTCTTCTTCTTCTCGCCTATTTTCTCTTTTTCTTTTCACAGAGGTTCTCTCCTCTTTGTCCCTCTCCTCTCATCTTATACTCTCATAAGCATCATCAAGATAGAAATTGCAAGCTTAAGTTCTTTTTTTTTTCTTTTTAAAAACCTAGACTAACCCCTCTTTGTCTTTCTGCAAAACCCATCTAGTATTAAAGTTCTCCAGCAAAACCCAATTAAACCATAGAAATCATCCCCTGTTTTATTTTTGTTCCAAAAAGTAAAAATAAAAAATAGAAGAGGAGAAGAGAAGAGAAGAATCAAGATCTGAGCCACAAGCTTGTTTCTAAAATCCTCGAAATCCCTGAATTTCCGTGCAAAATTTGTTGTGGTGGGCTTTGTCTTCGCGCCATAAGCCCTCGTTGATCCCCGTCGACTTCACCATCGGCATGGTTGGCATCACCAATCCGGTGCTCTGCAAGTCTTCTAAGGGTTTTTTTGGTGATTGGTTTGTGTTTGGTTGACCTTCCTCCGGCACGGCGTTGTTTTGTTGCCGTTGTGTTTTTAGGTTTTTGTGAACGAGCTACTGTAACCATGGTGCAACAAGATTCCAATTTATACATTAAAATAAAATTTTAATTCTACACACACACACATATATATATATATATATATATATATATATATATATATATATATATATATATATATATATATATATATATATATATATATAACTGAGGGTAAAATTGTAAAAATAATTTATTTGGAGAAAGTCAACTTGCCATGTCAGCACACCACTAACGGATTGGAAACGGAGGGTTAGTTTGTTACGTTTTGTAGTTTAGGGGGGTGTTTGTGACAGACCCTATAGTTCAGGGGTGCAAACTGTACTTTCCCCTATTAATTAAGTTATGTAAATGGTTATTACAAATAAACCCATCAATGGATACTTATTCATAAAGAGATTCGGATAAAAAACTCTTTTACCAATAAGTCCACACATGGTCCAGATTTTTGTAAAAGACTATCTTAGCCTCTCATAATTTAATATGCTCGCTCCAATTTCATCATTAACTTAATTTAACCTCAATTTGACCCCGAATTTTACAAATTATTCAATTTTGACCAAAAACTTTTTTTTTCAAATTTTTTTTTTCAAAAAATATTTTTTTGGCGCCAGATTCCAGCATTGACTTTTCAAAAAAAATTTCTTCCGAATTTTTTCATCGGTTTCCGGCGTTGACTTTTTTGAATTTTTTTTATTATTATTGTTATTTTTTTTTCTTCTTTCTGTAACATTTTCTTTTTCGTTTAAACAACAATATTGCTGTGATTGACAGTAATATTAACTATATTACTGTTAAACACAGTAAAATTAACTATACTACAGTTTAACACAGTAATATTGCTATATTAATCTCTAGCACAGTAATATTAACGCAACAAAACTCAAATTATTGTGTAAGAGCAACTCCAACCCATAAATATCAAAATGAATTATCAAATATTTATTTGATATTTTATATTTTAGTTGGATACCTAAATAAATTTATTTGCTCCAACCATAGTTATCAAATAGTTGCTAATTAAAAATAAATAATGTGATTATATATTTTAATTAACACATGTCATATTCTAATTGGTTATTAAGGTGGTTAAGTTATGTAACTTCCAATTGGTATTATTTCTTCAGAATGTATTTTTATATCCCAAAAATTAAAATATCAACATAGAAACTCATTTGATAACTCCATCGGAGTGGAAAATTTCTAACTTCAATTATCAAAATGGTAGTTAAGGGTTTTGATACCCCATTTAATAACTCCATTGGAGTTGTTCTAATAGACTAATATTACTATGTTGACCATTCAACAAATGTAAACATAATAAAAAGCCAAAATAATTAATATTACTGTGAGTGACAGTAATATTACCGTCAACCACAGTAATATTACAATAATAGACAGTAATATTATTACGTTACTCCGTGAATAACTCAAACAAACAAAAAAATCCAAACAAAATAATAATATTGATGTGGTTGACAGCAATATTACTATAACAACAGTAATATTACTATAACAACAGTAATATTATCGTCAACCACATTAATATTACAATAATAGACAATAATATTATTACGTTACTCCGTGAATAACTCAAACAAAACAAAAAACCCAAAAAAAATAGTAATATTGATGTTGTTGACAGTAATATCATTGTGTTTACAGTTATTTTACTGTCAACGACAGTAATATAATTACGTTGACTTTTCAACAAATCAAACAAAATAAAAAAATTAACAAAAAATAAAAAAATAATAATATTACGTTAATTTACTGTCAACGGCAGAACAATTACATAAATGTCTTGTCAACGGCAGTACAATTACGTTAATTAACGGTCATTGACAGCACAATTACGGTCAACGTTTAGCGGCGGACGTAAAAAAAACAAAAAAAACTTAAAAACACACTAAAAAAATCAACGCCGGAGACCGCCGGTCAATGCTGGAAATCGGCGAAAAAATCCGAAAGAAAAAAAAAATAAAAAAAAAATTAACGCCGGAGACCGGCGAAAAAATCCGGAAGAAAAAAAAAATCGAAAAGTCAACGCCGGAATCCGGCGCAAAAAAATTATTTGAAAGAAAAAAGTCAAAATTGGATTTTTATGGTCAAAATTGGATTTTTGTGGACAAAATTGATTAAATTTGGGTTACAATTAAAAATTGAGTATAAATGGTTGGGGGTAATATTGGCATATACATGAATGTTTCCTTTATTTATAATAAATATTAAAGGGATGGGCTTATTGGTGAAAGAGATATAGCCCCTAAACCTAGAATAATAAATATGTTTGGTTGTGGACTTATGCACAAAAACCCCATTATGTAAAGATTAATTTCATTTATTTACTTGATCGTAATCATGAAGTAAGGTGAATGAAAATTATCTTGATTAAATTATTAAAGTTCAAAAGATGTGCCCTCGATATAATCGAGTGATATGACTAGTTTGGGTTTATGTGTCCACAAATATTACTTTTGGGGACATTTAGTAATTAGTCAAATTAGTTGACCTAAAATCTAAATAATAAAATATTTGGCCCAAACCAAATATTTAATTAATTGACCCATGACCAATTAATTTTCCTACGTTTTGAACTCGGTCAAAACAACACACACAATTAGGGGTGCAAGTTGGAACGGAAATTCAAATTTACGCCGGTTTCGATTCTAAAAGTTCCGATTTTGGAACAACTTTTTTCATTCCGACTTCCGAAATTCCGATTTCCGATTTTTTCCGCTTTTTTGGATTGGAATTGGAATTATATAAAATAAATTTGGAATTTCCGATTTCCGATCCGATTTGATTTCCGAAATTAATTCCAAATTTTTTTGATTTTTTTTCCGAAAATACACCTTTAAATAATAAATATTATACAATATTTATTTTTTCGAAAAATACACCTATAATTTTTTTTTAGGATTTTGACATAATGAATTGTTGTTAAAAGTTTTATTAGATACTATGTTGTGTTCACTTTTATTTAATTTTTGAACTAAAATTTAGTAGTTATTAGTTAATTAGTTTTACTTTTATCGGCGTGGACGTTCTTAGTCTTGGAAAATTGTGAACATTTTAGAAAATTTTCGCTATGTTTTGAAAATTTTAAGCTAATTTGATTTCCGATGGTTTTCCGAAATTCCGAAATTTCCGGGCCTTTTGGAATTGGAATCAATTTTTAAATTCCGAAAATTTTGGAATTGGAATTGGAATTGATTTTGTACTTCTGAAACTTTTTGGAAATTTTCCGAAAAGGCTAATTCCGATCCGATCCATCGGACTTTCACCCCTAGACACAACCTTCTGCTTCTTCTTCCAACCATTACAACCCTCTATGAATGGATCTCTACCGCCTATAAATAAAGGCAGAATCTGGCCAATTTTGTACGGAATTTAAAGGGCAATTACGAGATAGTTCTTCATATTCTTCTTTCCCTTCGTCAAAGTTTCGTTTGTTGTTCAAGTTCGCCGTGGGTCGAATATTCGTGCAAATATTTAACAACCGATCGTTGTACCTTGGGAGCCTACCGGGAAGAAATTGTGCACCGTTGACAGCCCGAAAATATTGTCTTAAGGAAATTGTTTTGGCAAGCCTCGATCGTTCTTTGTGTTTTCACAATTCCTCTTTTCGACAAACAAGTAAGTATTTTCGTTCGTTTACGCATATTGTGTTGTATATATATATACCAACAGTGTTGAGTTTTGACAAGAGGTGAGCCCGGCCCATCGCAATGTTTTCAGTCCAGTTGTATTTTTGCATTTGAATCTCCGCTTGAGTGGAAATAAAATTTTCAAAAGTATGCCAAACTTATAAATATAGAACTTGTGTACACCGGACATTAGCATGTGTCCAGGGTAATGTTAAGTGTAGAAACCATACGGTAATACAAGTACGTTCGATTGTATTTTTGTTTAAATTAATAAGATAATGCACTGATTTATTGGTTATTGATTATGCAAGTGACGTGGTTTTGAGATCACGGAAGGCAAAGGGGATGGAATGACATGAAATTTGGAGTAAATAGGACGCAAATCGGTTGCTGACACATGAGATCGCCATCCCAGATTCGTGAAGGATTCTCGGACCGTAGTCAGAGAAAAATAGAAGCAAATCGAGTCTTTGTCTTGTGAGACCGCAGTGTGAGAGAAAATCATGGCCAAAATTAAACTTTTAACTGAAAACTTGGGCCGGGAGTTTTGGTATAAAAAGAGGGTTCCCAAGGCAAGTTAAGGGAAGAGTCTTTATGTGAAAAGTGGGAGCAAACTTGGAGCAAGAAGAGTGATACGATCCTAGCAAGCTCCAAGTTGAAGAATTGGAAGAAGCGAAAGCGTACAAGTTTTAAGAGGACGAATTTTAAGAGTGATACGATCCTAGCAAGCTCGAAGATGAAGAATTGGAGGAAGCGCAAGCGTACGAGTTTTAAGAGGACGAATTTTGATGATTTTAATTGAGTTTATTCTCTTTGGTTCTTTAAGAACTGTTCGAACATATCGGTGGATTCCGTTTGTTCACCCCGACTTATCAATCGAACTTTCGCAATCGATTGTGGCGTCTTCGCATACACCCCTTTGATTCCTTCTTTAGGACGGTCCGAGATTTATATATCCGAAGTATTGATATCGGATCTCGTCACATTATTGGCGAGGTTTGCATCATTTGGTACTCAGAGCCATCTTCCTAAGAAGGTTTCGCCTATCCTTTATCTTTATTTTTTTGAGTCAGTCTTTGTTTCGTGTTTTTGTTTTGTTTTTTTTCGTTTCGTGTCTATTTTTGTTGAGTCATCTCGTTTTTCGTTTTGGTTATTTAGAGTCCAGTCCATAAAAAAAGTCAAAAAAATTCGAAATTTTTTTTTTGAAGTTTCTTTGAGTCTAAGTAAGGTTTCTGTAGAGTCCAAAAAAAAAAAAATACTTTGATCATGTCCGAGGAATCCGGTTATAAAGGAGAAAGAGTTGAGGAGCGTAGGATGTCGGCAATGGAATCCATATTTAAAGCACTTGAGGGAATTCACGATCGATTGGAAGGACTTGAAGCCCAAATATATGAACCACACAAAGATCAACATGTTCGAGGGCCGTACGTACGACGTGATGTTCATCAACCGGTTATACCTCACCGTGATAAAGAGGTTTATGTTGACAGATGTTTTGGTGTGATCCCTTGCACATCGAGGGAGAGTATGGGACGAGGATCTGGATGGGATATATCGAGTCGAGGATACTTTGATCGAGAAAGAGATGGCGCAAATCGAAACCTTAGCTCAATGGAATTGACTATACCATCTTTTCAAGGTAAGAGTGATCCCGAGGCGTACATTCAATGGGAAAGAAAAGTTGAACACGTCTTCGATTGCGATTACTATTCAGAAAAGAAGAAAGTGAAGCTCGTCGTCGAAGCATTCATTGACTATTCAATTAGTTGGTGGGACCAATTTGTCTTAACTAGGCGCCGTTGTGGCGAACCACCAATTGATGATTGGGAGTCCATAAAGGCTGTTATGAGAAAGAGGTTCGTTCCTTCACAATATTATAGGGACTTACAATTTCAAAGGTTGAGGCAAGCTACTAAGATAGAAGAACGGAGTTCGCCAAGTTGGGAATCACAATGGAGATCTTCAACGAGCCAAAAGAGAGAACCCTTACAAAATCCCAAAGCAGAGGAAATTCCACGAGGCCAAGGAGACTACGAGGAATTGAAGAGAAAGGGTGATTATTTATTGCCCCTTGAAAAGGAAGATGCTCTTCAACATTTTGAGAAAGAGAACACTCAAACAGATTTAAAAGTCATTGATGCGCTAGTTGAGGAAGAAGTAAGTGAGAATGTTAAGTTGCAGCCCGAGGAGGATGAAAAACGCCAAACTGCCCCACCACTTGAAGAAGAAATTGAAGGTTCGGATTCGATTTCGAATCCTTTTGAAGAGGTGGAGAATTATATGATCCAGCGATTGCATCGAAGCTAGTGCCGAGCTAACCGGATTGCAAATTCTTTTAATACAAGCCGATGAAGATGGTGTGTTCTGCGAGGTGGTGGAGAGATGTGTAAGTTTGCTGCCAAGGAGAGAGATTGATCATGAGATCGATTGTGTTTATACTCCTTGTGATATTTATCCGGATTCGAGGACGAATCCTTTTAAAGAGGGGGAGTATGATACCATCCTAGCAAGCTCGAAGATGAAGAATTGGAGGAAGCGCAAGCGTACGAGTTTTAAGAGGACGAATTTTGATGATTTTAATTGAGTTTATTCTCTTTGGTTCTTTAAGAACTGTTCGAACATATCGGTGGATTCCGTTTGTTCACCCCGACTTATCAATCGAACTTTCGCAATCGATTGTGGCGTCTTCGCATACACCCCTTTGATTCCTTCCTTAGGACGGTCCGAGATTTTTATATCCGAAGTATTGATATCGGATCTCGTTACATTGTTGGCGAGGTTTGCATCAAAGAGCGAGAAGACGGAGGAAACGATAACGAAGATTTGACGATTCTTATCATAGTTCACATTTTATTCTTGTTTTCTGAACCCATGTATTTTTTTTTTTTACTATTTTCTTGTTTTTCTTTGAACAACATGAGTAGCTAAACTCGTAATCTATGATTTCGTTAGAACCCTATGTGGGGTTTATGGATTAATATTTACCTATTGTGCAAGCTTTATGAAGTATTTATTTCCTCACATTGAATCTGATCAATTTGTGACTTGTTTATTGAAGTGATTGATAAATTGCTTTAATTATTTAGAAGTGTGGGTAGAAGAGGTCTTGAGTTATTTTCATCTACTTGGTGCAGGATATAAATATACATGTATTCCTAGAGTAGTCGTAATCGAAATTTGTTCTTAATGTTGCATGTCTTAATCAATTTGTATAGACATATCGTAGATTGGTTAGGATTATAATTCACTGCGAAGATTGTCTATAATTAATTGAGTATTCCATGTTAGTAGATATATTCTTAGCTTGCATGATTATGCGTTTTATTTCCAACAAGTATGCAAAGGGGGAAAACGAGATCCTAGGTTTTTATCGATTTGATTAAATTCTTCGTTATTTTCTTTTTATTGTTTGTTTGACTTAGTTAATTTTAGGATTAGTAAATCAAATATTGAATTGTGTTGTTCGGATAAAAATAAGTAGCGATATTGAAGTACTTAGAAGTAGAATATAAATTGCTCCATGTAGGTACGATATCACGACTCTTACGAGTTCAATAATATTACTTGTTAAGGATACAAGCACTTGCGTACCTAAAAAAACACCAATAATAAATAATGGTAAGAGTACTGGTACCTATGTAAGCGGATCTAGGTCATTGTACTTAGGTCAGATGTCAGTAATCATCATCACCATTATTCACTAATCAAATCAAAACCAAAAAGGAAAATAAAAGGAGAACAAAAAAACAAACTCTATATATACAAAACATGGAATCGCAATGCTATTCAATTTGATGTATAGTATGTAATTGGATAATCTCTTATGTCGGTCTACAAAACAAGTAGTAAAGTGGACATAAAAGAGTCAAATATCGAAGCCACATAGAATATATAACTGACTAATTCTAAGTACTAGATTCTCGGAACTTACAATCTTATCGAGTTGAATCAAACTGAGGTTTTTAATAAAAAAAAAGGGCAAATTACAACCACCCCTTAAATTAATGTCAAATTACGAAAAAACCTCTCATGTTTGCATAATTACTAGCACCCCCCTCAAATATGTATTATCTAATGAAAAAATCCCTCCAACTGGTAAATTTAGGGGTGTTCATTCGGTAAAATTTTATATATATTGCGGTATGCAAAATTTCATACCGTTTAGCGTTTGGTTTGATAAATAATCGAATTACCAAAATTTTATTAAAAATATTTAAAAATTTAATATTTATTTATTTGTTTAAAATTATTTTTATATATATATATATATATATATATATATATATATATATATATATATATATATATATATATATATAATAAAAGTGAATACCACACCGAATTAACGGTTCGGTAATCGACATGTATGAATTTTCGTTCGGTTCGATTCGATCGGTTTACCGACTGGATGAAACACCCCTTGGTAAATTTGACATTGTAAGGTTTGACGTGTAAGACAATACATGGTCGAGAGGGGTGGTTGTAATTATGCAAACAAAATGTTTTTTTTTTAATTATACCTTACCTCAGGGGTGACCGTAATTCGCCCTACAAAAAATTAACTAAATGAACTATAAAAGCATATTAAACATGAAAGTTTATCAAGTAAAACGGACCTAGAATTTTATCTTCCTTCTTATTGATCACCCAAAACTCCTCAATTATGCATACAAATCATTCTGCTTATTAACCAGGGATTCTAGATTAATTATACCTCCCTACCGCGTGAATTACAAGTATAATATTCAAAACCAAATTATTGTATTCCTACACGCAATTCAATTAAGAATAAATCATTAAATACAAATTTCAATATTGGTTACGTAAGGTGATATCTGTATTCATACAATACGCATGCCAATTAAAACACTTATACGATGAAAACGACTCGAATGTTATTCTATTTAACATCTAATTATCCGAATAGATCTTCCGACTCAATTCCAATAATCACATATAACGATCATAAATTAGCTACTTTTATGACCATTCAAACAAATCAAATAGAAGAAATAGTGGAATTAAAGACTTGCATACATTTGGAAAATTGGGTTCACAAATCTAATACAAGGTTCGAATAAAATTCTAATATAAGAAAACTAGTTTACGAAAAACAAACCAAAATAAAAGGAGGAAAGAAATAAAACACTACGGCAGAAGTTCATCACAGTATCGCCTTGCTCGTACTCCTTATTCTCTTTTTGTGGTGTCAAATTCTTGTTTATGGTGTTGAGAGTTGTTGCTTTTATAAGATTTTCTTAATAAGGAAATAGTAGAAATCTAATAGGACTCAATCTCTGCATATTTTCTCCATCAAGACTCGTTATCTGATTCTGACCTTGTTAGATTTGTAGAAAAGTGTATGAGCTAAGATTGGTATCTATTTGAGACACCTTTTCAATGCCGAGACATATGATAGAAAAAGTGGTGGACATTGTCATAATAGCTCTTGCGGGATTCATTATTCCAAATTTGATTTTATTTCCTTATTAGCAATATTTTTCTTTCTTCTGACACTTTTTTGCTCATGGGCATTTAATTCTCGTTTTTCACTTATAAAACATAAAATTTAGTAATTAAATCACAATTATAAATTTATCTTAACAAAATCCTCGTAAAAATAAACGTATTGAATGTAACTTCTACACTCAATACAACCTCAAACTTGGAATTTTTCTCGTCCTCGAGCAAAGACGAATATATGTATAAAACACGAATCCAATATCATGCACAACACGGAAAAACAAATGGCCAATTATAGGTTTTCAGAAATTGCTATCATCTCAACCACTTTCAATATTTTAGACACTTCTAACTTTAAACACTCAAGTAATCATCGATGTCAAGAATTGTGAAAATAACTATTGATTCAACCATTAAACATTGTAAATGAACAAGGGGTAAGTTTATACTTGCATAATGATTATCATTTCTATAGGCTGACCGAATTTTTTAACGATGCTAGCATTAAAAAGCCTCACTTTCAAATCAAACAAGACCAATAGCACGTAAAACTAATGTTACACCAAGAGGTTTCTTCTCAAAAGTTTAATAAATAAAAACTAGTTCTAATTATATGCCCTTGGCTTATTAATGGTTTTATTTTCAATGGTTGTGCAATGTGTAGTTCATTGGGCTCAAATTGATCCATGTAACAAGATTTTTCGGCCAATGACTCCCAAACCAATTGATTTAAGGCACCGGGTGTAGAACACCCCTCATGGTTAATTACTCGAGCATAAAATGTTTCTAGCTTAACACTAACCATTGTTTTTTTATTTTTTACTTTTTTTTTATTATTAGTTAAAAATGACTCTTAAGAATCATCCCCACAAGTGTAGCAAACGATTAATGCCACTTAAACACATTTTTCAAACTAATTGCTAAGTTACTCGTTACTTCGCTCAAATAAAGTCCTACAGTGAGTTCTAGAGCCAACAATCATATGATATAACATAAAAATTCTCCAAACATCAAACACAACATTTTCAACAAAAGCATCACACTAATTACAATTCTCAGAAATGACTCACTCCTAAGTTATCTCAAATCAAAAGCTCATAGAATTCCAATTAAGGTAAAGCGAAAGTAGTAAAACTCATCATCTAACATTGGCTCCATTCTCAACTCAACTTTCATGCATTTATTTTTATATAGAAGCTAAACATCAAAGAAAACTAAATTAATCTAGAGCCAACAATCATATGATATAACATAGAAATTCTCCAAACATCAAACACAACATTTTCAGCAAAAGCATCACACTAATTACAATTCTCCGAAACGACTCACTCCTAAGTTATCTCAAATCAAAAGCTCATAGAACTCCAATTAATGTCAAGCGAAAGCAATTAAACTCATCATCAAACATTGGCTCCATTCTCAACTCAGCTTTCATGCATTTTTTTTAAATAGAAGCAAAACATCAAAGAAAACTAAATTAATCTAAGCATGCAGTCTAACACAATTAAATTATATTCCCAAACTTTAATTTTACATTGCCCTCAGTGTAATTGGAACGAAGTTTAAGGGATAAGATACACCTCATCAATTGGAGTTCTTCTCGTATGGCGGAGGAGGATTTATTTTATTGTTTTTTTTAGGTGTGTATAGTCTGCTCTCTGATCCTACCATACCATGCACACTCACGCGATGCGAGTGCGCAAACCTGTTGTAGCAGAGGCGCTCGCGTGGCGCGAGGTTGCGATTGACCAATTTTTTATTTTAATTTTGTGTTCCTGAAATAAAATTGTTATACTACAAAATATATAATGCTAAATCCTAAAAGTTAAGAAATGAAATAAATACAAAATGAAAATAGAAATAAAAGAAAATGCAAAAACGCTTGGGTTTCTTAGTAAGAAACGCTGAGTTTACGGTCTTCAACCAAACTTATTTATCAGAATTGTTATGTCCAATCCAAGGCCTTGTAGATTGTGTATCCATTCATTAACTTTATCACCTCAATCGCAGCCAATGCGTGGAAATCATTGCTATATGTTAATATTTATCCACCTTAGCTTGTAGTATTTTTTGGTTGTTATCAATCATTACAAAACCAAGGTAGGATGTTGGTCAGTTGCACCATCAAATCGGTATACAAAAGATTCTAGTTGCATATACATAGGTGTCGAAAACAGTCTGTTCAATTTAAAAGAAATGGATTTTTCGTAATTTTATTTTAAAAAGGGTAAAGAAATATAAAAGTTAGTTCAATTTACCTAAATTATTTATTGCAATTGATTTTTTCGTGGACTCATCTAGCAATCATTCGATATCATTAAGTGTCCCCACGTCATTGTATGGGCAATGGGATGTCAAGTGCCCGTACCTCCGTAAAGGTATCCATCACCATGTGCAGAATACGAGCCTCTCTATCCTGCTTCGGCTGTGGACGAGCTTCTTGGGGTCAAGACGGCTGGGGTCAAGACGGCTGGGGTCGAGACAGCTGGGTTCGAACCACTAGGACAGTACTGAGCTGGATGACTGGTCTCACTCAGAACCAGTCCATGTAGTTTGGTGTAGTGTTTGGCTCTCCGTCAACTACTGCAACGGATTTCGATACCTTATCCAGACAATATTCCTCCCATCGATCCATACCCGATTGAAGCATGTAACAAAAACAGAACTGACAACTTTAGATGGTTTCATCTTCTTAAACATAGCCGGAGACAATAAGGTGTCCTAGAATATGCTGGAGCCGACCGAACAGTCTCAGCACTCAACCACTGGGACAGTACTGAGTTGGATGACTGATCGCACTCGGAACCAATCCGTGTAGTGTATTGTAGTGTCTGGCTCTCCGTCAACTACTGCAACGGACTTCGACACCTCGTGTTAGAGTAGGTGACCGAAGAGACAACTAATTGTTGTGTTTTCTCACGCTACCCGTAAATAATATATTTCGTATTAATGATAAAACCCCCCTTTGGCATTCTATATCTTTGTCCCTTGCATAAGCATAGATCTAGTCCTTACAGTTACTTAAATACTATAAATAGATCTAGTAGAATCGTGTGATTACTTATTTAAGTATAGTATAGGTTTCTATGATATAGTTGTACGCCATTAATCCTTAAGACCCAGACATCACCGTGACTTCACTAGAGAACCAGCTGTATCGTGACATGTCCCTGAGTTCCACCGAGGACCGCCCCAAGGGCCAGTATTCGTGCAGTCCGAAATCTAGTAAGACGTCTGTGCATTGTAGTAGGGGATTCGATCGCTCGACCAGTCATGGATATCCAGTGTGTTCTTGCGACTTATAATCCATGAAGTCTGTGGCCACAACTGAAAGTGTCGTGATTAGAGAAATGTGTTACTCTAAGTCAAACACGAACGGATTATATAATCAAGAACGTACAATTATTGAAATTATAAAGAGGTCTCAATGAACCAATGCCTCTAGTTCAATCGGGATATATGTATCGAAGGGATCGTACTGTACGTTAACTATATCACACGGTTCTTGCAAGCACTTCATTTGTATCTAGGGAATCATGACGCGTAGTTGCTAGACGCCAATCTTGATTCATTGGGTAGTTAAGTTTAAACTAGCTTCAACTTAATTTGAACTCTAGGGACGAGTTTAAACCACAATGGGTTGTGGGCTCACGGCTAGCTTACACCTGAACCATCGAGGGTCACACTGCTCGTGTACTTGAGATCCTTAATGCAATGAGCTAAGATTAATTAATTAGTTAATCTGAGCCAACGTTCGTAATTGTTAATTACGGATGAGAATAAGTAGAGGAAAATAATCCGACGGAAATTTAATGAAATTTCTATATTGGGAAGTTTCCGATTTGGCAAGTCCTAAATTAGGGTTTCCAATTTCGAAAATTGGTAAATTGCAAAGTGGTACTCGTATCGACGAGACTTGTGCTCGTTGTCAAAATATAATTGTTATATTTTTGTGAGCATTCGTTTGTTAGACACGAGCCGAGAAAGTGAGTGAACTTAAGCTGTTGCGTCTAGCCTAACTTAAGGCCTGTTAGGGTTTTCACAAATAGCATATAAATAGGATTTGTATGTGTTGTGAAAGACAAAAAAAAAAACCACAAAAACAACAATAAGTAATAATGAAACCCTAGCCTCTCTCTCTCTCCACCAGCCGTCCACCTTGCAGCCGAAACCCTACATCCGCCACCATCCGCCGCGCCGCCACCAATCGCTGCCGAATCGGCATCTTCTTTTTTCCCTCGTTCTTCTTCGTTGTACTTAGCCTATCACGTATCTTGTGTTACGTGGATAGTGGATTGAATGTACGAGGTGAAACCTAAGAGGAGGAAGATTTTTATGCCGCCAACGCCGCCACCAGGGTTGTCACCATGTATGCGCCTCCACGCTCTGCCACAAGCCGGTGATGTGATAAGGAAATTCTGAAAAACTGCTCTCGGATTTTCTACGCAGTCCAGCGAGAAAATTCTCCATAAATCAACCGGTGATCGGATGTGAAATTTTGGCAGAAGCTTCACAACGCATGGATATACAATCTCTCAAAAGGAATTGTGCATCCATTCGATAACCATTGAGATATTGAAGTCGGAGGAGGCCTGTAATTTCAGATTATAAAAGAGGTTGGATCAGTAGGAGTGGGAAGAGCAGCTAGCCATCTTCTCGAGTCTTAGTTCGATTCACGCTTCAAGGGTAACATCTCGTTTTCCCTAATTAATATACATATATTAATTAATTTATATTAATTGAGATTAATGTATGTTAATTGATTAATGAATCACATGAACCTATATGTTTGATTATTTGTTTATGTCAATCCTTCGTTGAACATGTTTTTTACTTGATTTAATTTCACGAGCACGCTATGATGATAAAATTTATGTTATTTAAATTAATTATATATGCTAGCATGTTTGTCGGTGATTGGAAGCGAAAAGGTACGCAATTAATTGTAATTATTGTGCACGTATTTGTTTATATAAAAAAAATAAAAAAAAATATTTTCCGCTGCGTACACGTGCTCGATCCTCAACAGTGGTATCAGAGCTACGGTTGCGCAATAATTGCCTACGTGTTTATTTCTTTCGATTGCATATGAATAGTTTATTGAATTGATTGAATTGGTGAAATTGGAACTGGGTTGGTTTAATTTTAATTTGATTTTCAAATTGGATTTGATCGATTTTAAAATTGGAATTGAAAATTCTATTAAAAATTAAAATTGGATTTGAGTTTTAAATTCCAAAATGATTTTTTAAAAACTATTCGGGCCGGACAGCTCGGTCAGACCGGTCTGACCGGGTCTAACCGGTTCAGACAGCCAGAAATAAATAAATAAATAATTTTTTTCCAGAAATTAAAATTGATTCTTAATTTTTTGAAATTATTTATCAATTAAAGCTCAATCCATATATTCGATCTAGTAATCAATAATGTTCAGTAAATGAGTGTTTGATTAATTAATTAATTAATTTAAACGTTAAATTAATTTCATTAATAGAACACATGTATAATGGTGATTATACTTCAACTTAATTAATCGTACCTTAATCTTATTTGATTGATTTATGTTGATTAAGGAACTTTAATTATTTTGAAACAAATCCTCATAATTAAATATTATGATTAATTATAATTTAGGTCGAATGTTCCTTTTAAGCCAACATGCGTTTCCATATACCTTTAGAGAACATAGTTGTAGGAATCTAATCGATCTGTCCAATAATTCTGATGAGATAACAACAAAACAATAATAAATCCCTCATTATTAATTTATTATGAATTAATTCAAACTATAAAGAAAAACCAATCTGTTGAATTTTTCTTTCCTTTTACTAACGGTTAAATTATGTGTAGCCCCTTGCAATAGTACAGTAAGCCGTGTTAGCGGGGAGTGCTATAATAGGGTAAGTTGTAATGTAATTAGCATAATGATGAAGGTAGCCATAGAAAGGGTTATGCTAGATTAACGTGGCCGGCTAGATTAACTAAGGGCTGCATTAGTTTGGTATAATCAGTTCTATGAGCATCTTGATTGGTAGGTTAGACTTGACACACGAAGATTTTGAATTCGCGAGATTAACTTAGGTCATTATCAAGTGTGAGGAAAATAAATATTTAGGGTCATATAACGATATGAATGATGGAGATCTACCTTTGAAAAAATGTAATCGGGCTAGATTAACTACGGGTTACATTTGCCTATTGGACCTAAAGCCCATTAAAAGAAAAATAAGTTTTCTCGTTCGTCTGCTAGAGGTAGTGGAAGTCGATAAAATTTAGTGGGAGTACAATTAAATAATAAAAGTCCAAATCTTTTATTGCAATCATTAATAACGAATTATCTTTTATAAGTCTACTTAAAGATTTTCGGTATAAATGCTAAGAATCCCTTATCGTCAATTCTCGTTACCAATAAAACTTAATGGCAATAATAACTTTGATTGGCTCAATAAACATTCGTTTGGTGCTCTTTCTCCAAGAAAAATTGTGGATACTCAAATATATCCCGACCAAACTTCATGATAACTCGACTCACTAGGAATGAACCACTTATTAGAAGTGGAAGAAGGGTGTCCGTTATGACAAAATACTATATGATAGCATCTAGTCACACGAGTTAGCAAAGAACTATGAGAATCATCTTTATGTTGTTGACACAAAGTCTCAGCTTGAGATCGTGTGTGGTGAGAGCATTATGGCAATGAGGTTTTGACGACTAAGGAGTTGCTGTCTCTTAGCCTACGCGAAAGGACTCTGATCCATGAGCATGTTTTAAGATGACTCGCCCCCAAAGAAGTTGCGTGACCACAATGTCGTTCTCCAACCAGAGTTCTCAGTGAATCTCATGCTTCCATCACTAACTACCTCTCATGAAACGTTCATAATTAATTTCAATGAGAATATGGTTGAATCTCTTTTTGAAAGAGTTGGTCAACATTTTGAAATACGAATCAGTTATAAAGGAAGAAACGTTTGTTTTGCCGTCGGCACCTTCTATATCGTTTGCTAGAATAGTTCAAATTGGAAGAAAATGGTGAAAGGAAAATAGTTTCTAGTCGAGCAAACAACAAACTAGGGGTGATTCGAGTATTCGCAAGGATAAGGAAAAGAAGCATATAAGTGATGCTTGCTTCCAATGTGGAAAGACAGACCATTGGGCTCTGTAAACTGCAAGAAGTGTCTTGATTGAAAACGTTCTGAGAAAGATGCGTTATTCGTTTAACCTCAACTCAATATAGAGGATAACCCAACTAGGGGTGGTAAACGAGCCGAGCCGGCTTGTGAGCTTGAGGAGCGGGCTCGTAAAAAGCTCGAACTCGAACTCGAACTCGAACTCGAGGTTTTCGAGCTCGAGCTTTCTGACGAGCCGAGCTCGAGCCGGTTTTCAGTTGTTCATGAGCTCGTGAGCCGGCTCGCGAGCCTTATTTAATATTATTTTTTTATTTTTTTTATTTTTTATATGTTATTTTTATTTAAATAATGTATAATAATATAAAATATTATAGAAATAAATACAAATATTAAAACTATATATAATTACAATTTAGTTTTTATTTTGTGTTTTTTTAAAATAATTTTTAATAATAAAATAATAATTAAAAAAACATTTAAAAAAAAAAAGAGAGAGTTTGGGCTAGCTCGAGCCAAAAAAAGAGGAACTCGATGAGCTCGAGCTCGACAAAGTAAACTCGAGCTCGAGCTCGAGCCAGCCAAAAGAGGCGAGCTCGGCTCGTTCACACCCCTAAACCCAACACAACTTTGGCACGTTAGATTATGAAATATTTCTTTAAGACGAATGAATGAGTTTGCATGTGAAGGATTGTTCATTTTGGATGATGTGAACTCATTGCGGGCTTGTGAATCTTGTTTGAAAAGAAAAATGTCTAAATTAGCATTTAAGGGACAGATAGAGCATGCTGAAGGTCTCTTGGATTTGATCTATGCAGACGTGTGTGTTCCACTAAATGTTAGTGCGAGAGGTGGTTTTAACTACTTCGTAACCTTTACCGACGATTACTCAAGGTATGGTTACGTATACTTGAAGAAGTACAAATTTGAAATCTATGAAATGTTCAAAGATTTTAGAAACCAAGTAGAAAAGCAACTCATACGAAGTATTAAGAAACTACAATCCAATCGTAGTGGAAAATACTTAAATGATGAGTTTATAGACTATCTTAAAGAAAACGTGATTCACTAAGTTACCGGCGTACTTATAGGGTCATGCACTCTATATAGCCGCGTATTGCTGAATAGGGTTAACACCAAAGCAGTTAGTTCCACACCATATGAACTTGGGCATTCCCTATAATCCACTTACATGAAGTGGCTAGTGGGAGACGAGTTGAATAGTCGATCCAACTTATGCCATTTCGTGGGGTATCTAAAATTGTTTTAGATACTTGTTCTACTATCCCTTGAAACAAAAGTGTTTGTCTCGGGGAATGCCACCTTCTTAAAGACGAAATTTCTATGCGATAGAATAGGTGTATGGTAGAACTCGAAGAAATTCGAGAACCACGAATTGAAGTTCCAACACCATAAATAGAATAAGAGCCAATCAAAATCAAACTACCCATTAATGTACCTTCTCAACCATCTATGTGGAGATTCAAAAGGATCCATAGAGAATGCAATAGGCTAACGTAACCCTCATCGAAGGTAGTCAAAATGAATTTGACAAGGGATGTGATCCAAGAACCTTCAATGAGGCTGTATTTGATGCAGTAAGGGACATTGGTTTAATGCCATGAAATCCGAAATGGATTCCATATACTCCAACAAGGTATGGATCTTGATGGATCCACCCAAAGGAATCTTTCGCGTTGGATGCAAGTGGATCCATGATCTTTAAGTTGGAGTAGATGGAAAGGTATCAACGTATAAAGCTAGACACGTGAAAATGAGTTATACTCTAAGACAAGTTGTTGTCTGTGGGTAACTTTTCATGAAACACTATGATGTAATTCCCTTAGGATTTTGCTAGCCATTTCTGCGTAGTACGACTACGAGATATGGAAAAATGGATATGAAGATCACTTTCCTCAATGGCGAGATTGACGAAATCAGAGTGGTGCAGCCAAAAGGTTTCGTATCTTCTAGAAATTAGCAAAAGGTTTGCACAATTCCAGCGATCCTGTAGCACCCCCCATCTAGTTGGCGATAAATCGAACTGGTTTATCGGAATACTATACAGTTAGCGGAAGCAAAAGGATCTATGTGCAATTTTTAAAACTTTGGAATGGGGGCAAAAATGCAATTGTCAAAAATCTCTTCTTTTGGGTATTTAAGAGCTTTGCATTTTTCCGAAAATCTTCTTGGGTTACTTAGAGTCGAATAAAGGTTTCGTTTGGAAACAAGTTTCGAGAGGAGGTTTTTTTTTTTCATTCGAGTGCTACACTATCAACTATCGATTTTGGTTCAAAACGAAATTAGAGTTTGGAAAAGGTATTTTGGTGAATAATTCGAAAATTACTAGTTGAAATTACCAAACGGACTAATTTATACGATCCATACCGGAGTAGAGTTCGAAAGGTACGAAAAGAAAAATGTTTAGGTTTAATATTACAACACCAAAATAAAATAACCAAAGGACTTTAGCATCGTTCATAGGTCCTCGTACAACTTCCAACAAAAACCCGTGCAAGACCTCGATCCGCTACTCGATCCATTCCGGTGGGGGGTTACTAGACTACCTGCAATTAAAAGCATCTATATGAGCTATAAAGCTCAGTAGGAAATCCGATTAAATATCGAACTTTGAAAATACGTTATACATATAATATATAATATTAGATATCCATCCTTACTCACATTCCAAACTAAGACAAACGGTAAATCATATAATTCACGAAAACACGTCATTCACACATAAACACGTATTTATGCAAAATGACTAAAATGCCCATTTTATGAAAATCATGAAAAACACCTTTTCCGTTTTATCGGATCAGTGAAAGATTAATTTATGTACCTGAATAATAAACCTGTTACGAGCCCGTTTTCATTAAGTGGAATCAAACCACAACATTTAATCCTAGTTGGATACCGGCCCACTATATCCGAGTTGTTTATTACCCGGTATTCCATTAATCTTTCAATGTAAAAACCGTGAAATGCATCTTTTCAAAATCATGCTTATGACAATTATATGATTCACACATAACATCACAAATATCAATCAAGTGCCACAAAATCACACCAATATCACAATTTACCACATAGTTATAATTTGGGCAAAAATCCCCAAATTCACACAAATACACACAACGACACACGGCACACATACACATACACATTCAGCACACACACACATATTCAGCACACACACACATGGCAGCCACACATTCGAACACCACCATTCAATATTCTAACCATGCTTGTAAAGTAAGCACCCCTTTTCATCCTTCATTTAATGAACTTATTACCACTTCTAGGTAATAATTCATTCCAATAAATTCCAGCAATAATAAACATATCCATGCAGCAAATTAAGGTACAAAATCCCAAATCTCATCACTCATAGTTATTTCATCAAAGACATGAAAATAAAAGCACAAAACATAATAAATGACATGCAAAATACCCTAATTTCGGAATAATAGCAAACCAATTCCAAAAATTGCCAAATTAAATCCTAGAGCTCCTAACTGATCCAAGTTTCAGATTCTGAAATAAATTTAAATTTCACAAAATTTTGAATTTTCTCGAAATTAAAAACTAGAAAAATCCCCTTTTTCTTTTAAAAATTCAAAACTCTATTATAACCTTAATTACTTTGAAACCGTTATAAAGAAAACTTTTTTTCCCCATTTAATACTTGCTGGAAAACAGATTCTAAAATTTAAAAATGACAGATTTTTTGGAAATTACAAATTTGACTCCAAAGTTTCAAGATTTACACATGCAACCACACTAAAAGTTCAGAATCCACTTTTTGATGAAAAACCCCTAACAATCTGAAATTTTAATTCAATAAATGCAGAAAACAAAGTTAAAAAGTTACTTTATGCAGAAATTTCAAAAATTACATATTTTACCCCAAAATCTCTAGATCTATACATGCAAGACCACTAGAAGTTCAAAAATCACTTTTTCTTGCAAGACTTCTTTATATCCAAAATTTTGGTACAATAAATGCTGAAAAACAGATTTGAAAACATATTTAGGACTGACTTCTTAAAAATTACAGATTTGACCCAAAAATCTTTAGATCTACACATGCAACCCCAAAAATTCATTTTTCTTAAAAACCTTTTTGAAATCCGAACTTTTTAATGATTTTGGCCAATAAAACTTGTATCTACCCACTACCAACATAAATGATGCATGCAAGAACAAGAAATCAACACTCAACACATCTTTTCCATTTTTCCCCAAAAAGCCCTAATTTTTCGAAATCACTCCAAATCTTTTAAGAAATTTTGGAAATATTTTTAATACTATTGATGCCATTTAATTACAGCAAGAAATCAGAATTTCTTACCTTAAAATCTTAGAGAAGAAAACAACCGAGAGAAGAGATGCATTCAAACACCGAAATCTAGCCAAGCTACTTTGATTGTGAATGAAATGGTGTGAGCTTCTAAGAGAGATGTATTGTTATCTCCCGTAAGTAGGCAAGAAGTATTGATGGTGTTTTTGGTGAAGTCTACAGCAAGGGTTAAATAGGGGACCTTCATTTTTATTTTTGGGATTTTCTTGAAAATGGGAGTTGAGGTGGAAGAAGAAGAAGGCCGATGGTGGAGGTGGTGGCTTCGGTGGAGAGGAATGGAGAAGACAAGTAAGGGGTTGAGGTGTTGAAAGAAAAAAGATGAAGGGTGTCTCTTCATCTTACTAAGTTGGGTGGAGTGTAGGATTAGTGAAAATGATTAGCATTTTGCCAAGTGTAAAGACATGCACAATTAACACTAATAAAATACCATTTGCATAAACACCACACACACACACACACACATATATATATATATATATATATATATATATATATATATATATATATA
>NW_012195010.1:1046283-1084362 GCF_000504015.1 Erythranthe guttata | reverse complement strand
ATATATATATATATATATATATATATATATATATATATATATATATATATATATATATATATATATATATATACATATATATATATATATATATATATATATATATATATATATATATATATATATATATATATATATATATATATATATATATATATATATAATCACACTTTATAAAATATAATTCACATAAGTTACCAAATTTCGAAAATAATCCATCAAATAATTAAGATATGCAATTATTCACATAAATCACGTAGTTCACGAAATTCCTAGAATTTCAATTTACGGAAATTTAAATGATACATAAATCACACATATATATCTACTCATGAATTTCACAAAATATAATCACCATATTTCGAATAATTAAATAATGCATGTAATTATTCACGTAAGTTATATAATTAGATTTACGTAATTCATATAATTAATATCACGTAATAATATCACCTAAGGATTCTCGAGTTGGGAATATTCATTTTCGGGTTTTTCGGGTTTTGGAAAAGGTGGGGTGTTACAGATCCATTCATGGATTGAACCTATCATCCCATAAATTAGAATGTTCGATTGGACACAATAAGCAAGCAATTGATTGAGTAACGAATTCAAAAGAGCCTTAAGTTTACTAGAAGGTTAGTGGGAGTGTCATTGCTTTTCCCAGTATTTTGTGTTGATAGCATCCTACTCATTGGGAATGTCGTAGGGATGCTACAGTCAACTAAAACACGATTGTCTACATATTTCTCAATACATGAATTTGGGATAAGCTTCCTACGTATTAGAGGATGCGTATTTATAGAGATAAATAGAAGAGGTCGCTTAGTTATGCCAATTCATATTATAGACATGATATAATGTATGCAGTGAATCGTCACTGTAGATATGAGTCTAACCCCAACCAAGTTAGTCCCAACCAAGTTCGTTGGATAGCTATGAAAAAAATCCTTAAATACTTGTGAAGTACTAAGAACTTGTTCATATATAGTCTATGGGGTTTCCAAATTGAAAACAATGTCGATCGACGACTTGAGTGTTTCAATCGGAAGTGGACGACTAAAAAAAGGACGTCGGGATTTATATTCATGCTTATTAACGAGGTGTCGTATGAGTTCCAAGTGAAACATGACGACAGATTCCACCTCCTAAGCTTAATATATTGCGGCATTAGATGACGCAAATGTAGCAGTTTGGATTCGAAATTACATTCAAATGTTGAATGTATGGTTTCAATAAGTCTCGTCAGAAATCCAAGCAAATACTGAATCATAATTATCTCAATGGTTAGATAATTAATAGAGGCGAACGTTAGTTCGAGAGAGTTGCCTCGGCAGACAACATTTTAGATCCCTAAACTTAGCCTTTACCCAGACCGGTCCATGAGAAACATCGACAGTCGATGGGACTTAGGTATTGAGTAGTTGGCTTTAGGTTTAGGTCAAGTGGGAGATTGTTAGAGTAGGTGACCGAAGAGCCAACTAATTGTTGTGTTTTCTCACGCTACTCGTAAATAATCTCTTCCGTATTAATGACAAAACCCCCCTTTGGCATTCTATATCTTTGTCCCTTGCATAAGCATAGTTGTAGTCCTTACAGTTACTTAATTACTGTAAATAGATCTAGTAGAATCGTGAGATTATTTATTTAAGTATAGTAATTGTTAAACATAGTTCCTAGTCAACGGGTTACGCCACTAATGAGGAAATCGGCCTTTCCCATTCGAGACTATCACTTAGTGAATGTGTACTGCGTCTTATCAGTCAACGGTGTTGTGACATCGGCATACATAAGTGAGTGCTCATAAGTTGATGAGTTCACTGAACTCCCTCAATCTAGAGATCTCTAAGTGGTTCCCAATAATCGACTAGAGGTTTCTATGATATAGTTGTACACCATTAATCCTTAAGACCCAGACATCACCGTGACTTCACTACAGGACCAGTTGTATTATGACATGTCCCTGAGTTCCACTGAGGACCGCTCCAAGGGCTAGTGTTCGTGCAGTCCGAAATCTAAAGGGAGGTCTGTGCATTGTTGTAGGGGATCCGATCGCTTGGTCAGTCGAGGATATCCTGTGTGTTCTTGCGATTTATAATCCATGAAGTCTGTGGCCACAGTTGAAAGTGTCGTGATTAGAGAAATGTGTTTCTCTAAGTCAAACATGAACGGATTATATAATCAAGAACGTCCACACAGTTATTGAACTCATAAAGAGGTCTCGATGAACCAATGCCTCTAGTTCAGTTGGGATATATGTATCGAAGGGATCGTACTGTACGTTAACTATATCACGCGGTTCTTGCAAGCACTTCATTTGTATCTAGGGAATCATGACGCGTAGTTGCTAGACGCCAACCTTGATTCGTTGGGTAGTTAAGTTGAAACTAGCTTCAACTTAATTGTAACTCTAAGGACGAGTTAACACCACAATGGGTTGTGGGCCCACGGCTAGCTTACACCTGAACCATCGAGGGTCACACTGCTCGTGTACTTGAGATCCTTAATGCAATGAGCTAAGATTAATTAGTTAATCTTAGTCTAATTGGAAGCCAATGTGATTGAGTCCAAAATTCGTAATTGTTAATTACGGATGAGAATAAGTAGAGGAAAAGAATCCGACGGAAATTTAATGAACTTTCTATATTGGTAAGTTTCCAAATTTGACAAGTCCTAAATTAGGGTTCCAATTTCAGAAATTGGTAAATTGCAAAGTGGTACTCGTATCGACGAGACTTTGTGCTCGTTGTCAAAATATAGTTGTTATATTTTTGTGAGCATTCGTTTGTTAGAAACGAGCCGAGAAAGAGAGTGGACTTAAGCTGTTGGGTCTAGCCCAACTTAAGGCCTGTTAGGGTTTTCACAAGGAGCATATAAATAGAATTTGTATGTGTTGTGAAAGACAAACAAAAAAACACAAAAACAACAATGAGTAATAATGAAACCCTAGCCCCTCTCTCTCTCTCTCTCTCTCTCTCTCTCTCTCTCTCTCTCTCTCTCTATCTCTCTCTCTCCATCAGCCATCCACCTTGCAGCTGAAACCCTACCTCCTCCACCAGCCGCCGCGCCGCCGCCAGTCGCCGCCGCATCGGCATCTTCTTTTTTCCCTCGTTCTTCTTCGTTCTACTTAGCTTATCACGTATCTAGTGCTGCGTGGATAGTGGATTGAATATAAGAGGTGAAACCTAAGAGGAGGAAGATTCTTCTGCCGCCAACAGGATCGTCTCCACGCGCCTCCACGCTCTGCCACAAGCCGGTGATGTGAGAAGGCAATTCTGAAAAACTGCTCTCGGATTTTCTGCACAGTCCAGCGAGAAAATTCATCATAAATCAACCGGTAATCAGATGGATATGAAATTTTGAAAGACACTTCAAAACTCACGGTTCTACAATATCCTAGAAGGAATTATGCATCCATTCTATAACCATGGAGATATTAAAGTCGGAGCAGGCCTGTAATTTCAGATTAGAAAAGAGGTTGGATCAGTAGGAGCGGGAAGAGCAGCTAGCCATCTTCTCGAGTCTTCGTTCGATTCACGCTTCAAGTGTAACATCTCGTTTTCCCTAATTAATATACATATATTAATTAATTTATATTAATTGAGATTAATGTATGTTAATTGATTATTGAATCACATGAATTTATATGTTCGATTGTGTATTTATGTGAATCTTTCGTTGAGCATGTTTTTTACTTGATTTAATTTCATGAGCATGCTATGATGATTTAATTTATGTTATTTAAATTAATCATATATGCGAGGATGTTTGTCGGTGATTGGAAGCGAAAAGGTACGCAATTAATTGTAATTCTTGTGCACGTGTTTGTTTATATAATTAGTTTATATAAAAAAATTAAAAAAAAAATTATTTTCCACTGCGTACACGTGCCTGATCCCCAACACCTCGTCCAGGCAATATTCCTCCCATCGTTCTTTACCCGATTGAATAATGTGACAAACGCAGAACTGGCAACTTCAGATGGTTTCATCTTCTTAAACATGGCCGGAGACATATAAGGGTGTCCTAGAATATGCTGGACGCGACCAAATTGTCTCAACACTATCTCCGGATGATATGGCTTGATGTTGTCCAGGCATCACATCATACCGCTGAACCACACCAAGTTAGGCATTGGGGAACGGTCGCGAAGAGTGACATACATATCCCATATAACCTAACATATAATCAACATCCAATGTAAAAACCAAAAAGGAAAAACAAATTATATTACCTTCTCGGATCTCAGGTTATTCAATCGAGAACGCAAGTACTGAAATTGGTCGACCGTCGCATGAGTGTTCATACGGTACGTCCATCATCAGGCCAATGGCCCCTCGTACTCCGTCTTCAGTGGAGGTATCAAAAACAGAAAATGCTTGTAAATCCCAGCTTGGAGGAGGGTCAAATAGCCGAACAACCGTTTCACCTTTGCATAGGAGGCTGCCGATAATTGGTCGTATAAACGGCATAGACAAGCAGTACCCCATGCATACTCATCGAGACTATCCAAATCCGAGAGAAAATTCAACCATTCAACCAATCAACATTCACCAAGGTGCATGACTTGTCGGAAAAGATCGTGCATCCGAACAAAAACAAGAAATACGCCCTCGTTGCATATGTCATCTTCTTTGCGGTGTGCCTCCCAATCACCTTACCGAATGTTTCGCGCAAGCGCTCCAAATTCATAGCCTTTGCACCGGTCAGTTTGAGTCATTCTTCTCGAACCTCATACTTGCATTCGGTACAACAGATTCCGAGTCGTCTCAGATTTCCTTGTCAAACGGGCACAAGAGACAGTACGTCTGCCCACTGGAACTACCAAAATGCTCACATCATCTACTGTGATGGTCATCTCTCCAACAAATAAATAAAATGTGGTGGTGGTCGACAGCCACCTCTATACAAACGCTTTAATTAGGTCAGCATCTACAATCTTGTACAAGGCACGTACAACTGCCATCAGTCCATATATTTCCACAGCCACTGATACGAACCCAGTAGAACTTATTACGAGAACTAATACCTTCTGTGGAAGCAAGATCGAAACATCCAAAAAAAATGGAATTAAAGGGGTAAAACTGCGACCCATTGCATATAAAGAATCAAAAATCTTGGTATGTGAAGACGCCACAATCAGTTGTGAAAGATTGATTGATAAGTCAGGGGTAAACACACGGAATCCTCCTATATGTTCGAAGAGTTCTTAAATAACTAAAGAGAATAATATCCAACTATCATTCAAAATTTGTCCAGTGGTGCTATTTCCACCTCTAAAGTATCTCAATTCACCATCAAAGATTATAAAATGCTATAAATACCCCTCAAATTTATAATCCACCACCCTTCCTTATATTCACTAATCTTCATGTGTTCTAAGTTATTTCTATTTTATTTTATTTTACTAATTTTTTTACTTTTTTTTTAATTTTAATTTTATTTTTATTTTACTTTTTGCAATGAAATATTTATTAGAAGAAATTTAAACTTCCATATCAGATGATACTACATATTATGTAATTTTCTTTTTAGGAAATAAAATTATATTAAACCAAACTGACAAATTCTGGAGGAAGTTCAGGATCTTCCATACAAATAATCTTAATTTATTTCTCCAAAAACGTGAATTTCTTCTCTTTTTCACCTTCGAAAACATTTTTCTCTATTATTCACTTAAGGTGGAGAGGCTGAGATTTCTTATGAAAATAGTGGGGGTTTTTCTATAAAATATTTTAATTAGTTTAGAGGTAGATGGTTTATAAATTCATAAAAAATATAGGTGAAATAAGAAGAAAGAGGTAAAATGGGAAATATATTTAATTTGGTGGTGAAATAAGATATTTTGAGGGTGGAAATAGCAAGTCTCTTAAAATAAGCCGAATTGGCAATGTATTTATAACACCTAAAAAGACTCTTTTTCACAAGGAAAATGAATCCTACCTGAACTGTAATAAGGAAACTTATAATTAAGCTCATTCTAACCATAAAATAACTCTATAATAATAAAACATAACTCTATAATAGTAAAACATAAGATATCTTAAAATAAAAACGAGCATAACTAAATTAAATAACTTGAACTTCAAGTCCACTTCCGGATCACGTTTCTAAACTTGCGTAGACATTTGGTTGTGCATATGCTGAAACTTCAAGCTCTATTAAGACACTGTTACACTTCGAATCTCTCTCCGCTCAAAACATGAAAGTTGTAAAACTTTCAGTTAGATTTCCTTTGAAATTTAAATAACTTTAATTGGAAGTCAGATGAGAGACTTAGAACCCGAATGGTAAAGCTGCCAGAAAAATGCGAGAATTTTGGGATGCATGGAATTCGGCTTGTCCAACGAATTCCCCTCTTCCCTTTTTTCCAATTCCACACGATGGACTCTTCAATGTCTGATTCAAGTCTTCACGCTTCTAGGCGAACTCGAACAACTCCATTAAATTCACGCGCTTTCATTTCTTCCAATACTTCATCTTGGAGCTTGTCGGGCTGGTATCATACTCCCCCTCTTTGAAAGGATTCGTCCTCGAATCTGGACCAATATCAAAAGATGTACATTGAAAATATCTTCCATGATGAACCCACTTGTTTGATGGTAATATCTTACTTATTTATTTGGGAACAATGCAACAAGATTCCATATTCGTACAACTAGCTCCACCTAGAATCGAAATGCGAGATTCACCTTCATAGTACTGGATATTAACAAGATCATCTACATGTATTGCATCTCCATATTCACCAACAATCACAAATTGAGTTTGCACTCCGGTTAGCTCGACATTAACTTCACTGCATGGCTGGACTGTATCATCCACTCCGGGTAGCTAGGCATTACTTCAGTACATGGTGTTACTGTATCATCCTCCACCTCTTCAAAAGTATTCACCCTCGAATCCGAACCTTCTTTTTCTTTAAGTGGTGGCGCGGGTTGGAAATTTTCTTTCACCTCGGACTCGAGATCAAGACTCGCACTAACTTCTTCCTCAAGTGGCACATCGTCACTTCCCACATCGGCTAGAATGTTCTCACTTTCCAAAGCATAACAAGTATCATCATTTTCAAGTGATGGTAAAAAAAACACCCTTTCTCTTCATTTCCTCGTAGTCCGACCTTCAGTTCATGAATCGCTTGTTCATACACTCTGAAGGAACATGACCAAAATACAAACACCCAAAGCATTTAGTATCATGAATTAAATTACATTGGAAAAATGAGTTATCGCCTTGGACTCGAAGAATTTTCTCTCTTTTGGGCTTTTGCAATGGTTCCCTCGTTTGGCTCGTTGAAGATCTCCTGTGTCATTCCCGAATCGACGAGCTTGTTCTGACTTTGTAACTTTCTTGAAGCTCTGCATCTTCAAGTCCCTATAATAACGTGAATGAACGAATATCCTTATCATAATTGCCTTCATGGATTCACAATCATCAATTGATGGTTCAACCGCTCGACGTCTGGTTAGGATAAATTGGTCCCACCAAATAATTGCATAGTCGACGAATGCCTTGACGACGAGCTTCACCTTCTTCTTTTCAGAATAGTTATGACAATCGAATATGAGCTCAAGCTTTTTTTCCCATTGAATGTACGCCTTGGGATCAGTCTTACCTTGAAAGGACGGAATAGTTAATTTCATTGAGCTAAGGTTTCGATCTGCACCATCCCTCTCTCTCGACCAAAATATCATTGGCTCGATGTTTCCAATCTGGACACTCGTCCCATACTCTCTCTCCTTGGTTTTGTAGCGTCCACACCAAAATTTCCTTCATGATCTACTGTTGTATCACGATGAGGTGTAACTGGTTGGTGAACATCACGCCGTACGTATGTCACTCGAACATGTTGATCTTTGCGTAGTTCATATAATTGATCCTGGAGTTTCTCAAATGCCATATATAGGGGATGGAAGAGTTTCTCCAATGTCAACATCCTAATTTGTGCCAGCATTTCATCATTACAACATTTCACCATTACAACATTCCTAATTTACCATCATTTTTTTTAAATGATGGTAAAAAAAGCCATACTTATACTCTAAGAAATTGAAAACAAATAACAAAAAATTCGTTTTTTTTTTTTTTGCACTTACTAACCCTAACTTGGTCTGGAAAAAACTTGAAACAAAGCAAAAATTCGGTATTTTTTCTTTTTTTTTTGACACAGACAAACCCTAATAGACTCTAAAGAATTGAAAACAAAGAACAAAATTTTGATTTATATATTTTCTTTGTTTTTTCGTTTGAGGACTCAAACGAACACAACGGAAGAAAAGGAGAAAAGAAACTAAAACACTCAAGAAAGACAGACGAAAGAAACAAAGACAACGATGACAAGAACATAAACCGACTCAACAATAAAAATAAAGATAGGCGAAAACACGTAAAAATTGTTACGAAACCCAATACCTTAAGCGGAAGCAAGATCGAAACATACAAAAAACATGGAATCAAAGGGGTGGAACCAAGACCCGTTTCTTATAAAGAAGAAAGAACATTGGTATGTGAAGACGCCACAATCAATTGTGAAAGATTGATTGGTAAGTTGCTTATAAAGAAGAAAGAACATTTCTTGACATGTTCGAAGAGTACCTAAAAACCTAGAGAGAATAATTTCAAAATATCATTCAAAAGTCATCCATTAAAATATGACAAACTGGCAACCTATTTATAACACCTAAAATGACTCCAGTTTCACAAGGCAAAAGACGCGTACGTTACTATAATATGGAAACTTATAATTATGAAAATTCTAACCATAAAATAACTCAAACAATAATAAAAATATAATATATCCTAATATTAAAAACGTGCATAACTAAATTAAATAACTTGAGCTTCAAGTCGACTTCTCGATCACCCTTCTAAACAGGTGTAGACATTTGGTTGTGCACGTGCAGGAACTTCAAGATCGATTAAGACACTGCTACACTTCAAATCTCTCTCCGATCAAATCATGAAAGTTGTTGAACTTTCAGTTGGATTTTCTTAGAAATTTAAATTACTTTAATTGGACGTCAGATGAGTGATTCACAATACGAATGGTAAAGCTGCTAGAAACATGCGAGAATTTTGGGATGCATCGAATTCGCCATGTCCAACGAATTCCCCTCTTCCCTTTCTTCCAATTCCACACCATGGACTCTTCAAATGTCTGATTCAAGCATTTATGCCTCAAGGCCAACTCGATCAACTCCATTTAATTCACGCGCTTGCGTTTTTTCCAATCCTTCATCTTGGAGCTTGTCGAGATGGTATAATACTCCCCCTCTTTAAAAGGATTTGTCCTCGAATCCGGACCAATATCAAAAGTTGTATATTGAAAATATCTTCCATGATCAAGCCTCTTGTTTGATGGTAATATCGTACTTATTTCTTTAGGAACAATGCAACAAGATTCCATATTCGTACCACAAACTCCACCAACAATCGAACTGCAAGATTCACCTTCAGGGTACTGGATATTAACAAGATCATCTTCATGTATTGCATCAACATCTTCACCAACATGCACAATTGGAGTTTGCACTCCAGTTAGCTCGACATTAACTTCAATGCATGGTTGGACTGTATCATGCGCTCCGGTTAGCTCAACATTCACTTCAGTGCATGGTTGGACTGTATCATCCTCCACCTCTTCAAAAGGATTCGCCCTCGAATCCGTACCTTCTTTTTTCTTCAAGTGGTGGCGCGGAATCAATTGTAAAGTTGGTTGATAAGTCGGGGTGAACGCACGGAATCCTTTGATATGTTCAAAGAGTTGCCAAAGAACTAGAGAGAATAATCTCAAAATATCATTCAAAAGTGTTCCATTAAAATAAGCCAAATCAGCAACCTATTTATAACACCTAAAAAGACTTTTTATCACAAGGAAAAAGACTCATACATAACTATAACAAGGAAACTTATAATTTAAAAACATTTAACCATAAAATAACTATAAAATAATAAAACATAATATATCCTAAAATAAAAACGTGCATATTGAATCTTCGAGTTTTTTGTCTTCGTTTGTCCGAGTTTTCGGCTTTACTTTTAAATATTATGTGTTTCTTGTTTTATTTCTATTTTAGGTAAAGAAAATCTATTTTTTCCGATTGGAAATGATTTTGGAAGCGAAGCCGAGAACCGAACCAAACACATGGAAAAGTGCATTCTACCGGACTTTGGCAGTGTTCAGTAATTGACGCATAATTCTCCCATATGACCTCCGATTGAGCTCATTCACATGGAGTTAGAAAGTAAACTGCAAGGGCTAAAACCATTGTGAAATACATATTTGTCAAATTCGGGCTGAAAAAGGGTCAAAACAGTGTTTGAACTTGATGCAGAGGCCGTATCGCTATCCAGCTTTCCTATATCGCGATCTGGGGGGTCTTTTTGATCAAGGTCCAGGTCGCAATCCAGAATTCCCGTATGGCGATCTGGCAAGGCGGTGCACAATTTTTTAGGCAAGATATTTGTGTTTTGCAAACCCATTGTAAATAGAACAAGCTTCTTCTTCATTTTTCGACTTCAACGCTTCTTGAACTCTTCAACGGGTTTTCTCTTCGGTTTTTGCTAGTTCTTAGCGGGAAGCTTCGACTAGGGTTTTGACTTGGTTTTTTCGTAAGACTTTTCCTTACGTTTAGTTTATGATTTCCCATGTTCTTCATTTTGATGCTATGTTTGTAATGAGCTGAGCATTTTCTTCTAGTGACATGAAATATTGTATATATTGATTTTGATTTCCAGATCTGTAATCTATTTTTTGTTCTTTTGATTTTGTTTATGTTTTTCTGTATTAAATGCTTTCGATTGTTTGGCCAACAGTTGAATTGATTGTAAATGGGAATGAACTCGATAGAGGATTTCTCGTTTGATTTTCGGAAAACATAGCTCGGGTTGGGGAAACGGAGACGTGATTAACCTCGGTTAGCCCTTAAGAACTTGACCTAAATGCTATCTTAATATCAGATTCTGGACGGAGACGTAGGACTTGCGGGTAGACTCTAACTACACTGGAGACGGGGGTTAGGGTATTTTAGTGTGTCTGGGTTGGAGAATATAGGATTGACATTAGATTCATATTTGGATATCTTTATCGATAGTAAATTGGTGGATTTTACTCTGGAAGCCATCACACGTTGAAATTCCTCGCTTATCCTGGCAGACCGGTGTTTTTATTATTGTTTACTTTTAGCTTCATTTCTCCCATTCATTCGATCGTCTAGATAAAGTTTAGGATATTATAATTACGGTACTTGGTAAATTTAGTAACTTAATTCCCTGTGGATCGATATCTGGAATTTACTATTCTACAAATAGCGAGACTATATACTTGCGGTTATTCATACGTAGGTTTTATGATTTCTTAATACCCGATCACCCTTCTGAACAGGTTCAGACATTTGGTGGTGCATGTGCAAAAACTTCAAGCTCGATTAAGACACTGTTACACTTCAAACCTCACTCCGTTCAAAACATGAAAGTTGTAGAACTTCCATTTTTCTTTCTTTAGAATTTTAAATCACTTTAACTCGACGTCAGATGAGAGAATAATAATCCAAATGGTAAACCTGCCAGAAACATACGAGAATTTTGGGATGCATGGAATTCGGCTTGTCCAACGCATTCCCCTCTTCCCTTTCTTTCGATTCCACACCATGGATTCTTCTAATGTCTGATTCAAGCATTTTTGCTTCAAGGAAAAGTCGAAGAACTTTATTTAATTCACGCGCTTTCGTTTCTCCCAATCCTTCATCTTGGAGCTTGTCGGGATGGTATCATACTCCCCCTCTTTGACAGGATTCGTCCTCGAATCCGGACCAATATCAAAAGTTGTATATTGAAAATATCTTCCATCACGAACCCTCTTGTTTGATGGTAATATCGTACTTAATTTTTTGGAAACAATGCATCAAGATTCCATGTTCGTACCACTAACTCCACCATCAATCGAATTACAAGATTCACCTTCATGGTACTCGATATTAAGAAGATCATCTTCATGTATTGCATCACCATCTTCACCAACATGTAAAATTTGAGTTTGCACTCTAGCTAGCTCAACATTAACTTCAGTGCATGGTTGGAGTGTATCATGCGCTCCGGTTAGCTCGACATTCACTTCAGTGCATGGTTGGACTGTGTCATCCTCCACCTTTTCAGATGGATTCGCCTTCCAATCCATACTTTTTTTTTTCTTCAAGTGGTGGCGCGGAATCAATTGTTAAGAATTGATTGATAAGTCGGGGTGAACGCACGGAATACTCCGATTTGTTCAAAGAGTTCTTAAAGAACTAGAGAGAATAATCTGGAAACCTATTTATAACACATAAAAAGACTCTCTTTTTTCGCAGGAAAAAAGACTCCTACGTAACTATTAGAAGGAAAATTATAATTAAGAAAATTATAACCATGAAATAACTCTAAGATAGTAAAACATAATATATCCTAAGATAAAAACGTGCATAACTAAATTAAATAACTTGAAATGTTAGAGTAGGTGACCAACAAGACAACTTGTGGCTGTGGTGTTTCATTTACTATTATAATAAATAATCATTTTTTGTATTAATGATATAACACTTTTTTGCATTTTATATCTTTGTCCCTTGCATAAGAATAGATATATTCCTTACAGTTATTACAATTACTTATATTTGATCTAGTAGGATCATGAGATATTTAGTTTAGTAATATAACTGTTAAACAATGTTCCTAGTCAACGGGTCATGCCACCAATGAGGATATCGGCCTTTTCCATTCGAGACTGACACTTAGTGTATGTGTACTGCGTCTCATCAGTAAACGGTATTGTGATATCGGCATACATAAGTGGGTGGTCATAAGTTGATTAGTTCACTGAACTCTCTCATCGTAGAAATCTCTAAGTAGTTCTCAATTATCGAGTAGAGATCTCTATGATATAGTTGTAGTCCATTAAGACCCAAACATCAATGTGACTTCACTAGAGAACCAGCTGTATCGTGACCTGTCCCTGAGTTCCACCGAGGACCGCCTCAAGGCCAGTGTTCGTGCAGTCCGAAATCTAGTGGGAGGTCTTTGCATTGTAGTCGGGGATTCAATCTCTAGAATAGTCTTGGATATCCTGTGTGTTCTTATAGTTTGTAATTATTAAGTCTCTGGCCAAAGCTGACCAAGTGATGATTGGGGAATGTGATTTTCTAACTCATGCACGAACCGATTGCAACACTTAGAACGATCGCGCAGTTACTGAACTATAAATGAGGTCTCGATGAACAATTGCCTCTAGTTCAATCGGGAAATATGTATCGAAGGGATCGTACTGTACGTTAACTATATCACACGGTTCTTGCAGGCACTTCATTTGTATCTTAGGAATCAAGATGCGTAGTTGCTAGAAGCCAATCTTGATTTGTTGGATGATTATGTTGAAACGAGCTTCATATTAATTATAACTCTAGGGACGAGTTTAAACCACAAAGGGTTGTGGGCTCACAAGTAGCTTACACTTGAACCATCAAGGGTCACACTGCTTGTGAACTCGAATTTATTGAATAAACGGTCAAAGAAAAATAAAATGTTTAATCTTTGCATGATTGGAAGTCAATACGATTGAGTCTAGCATTCATAATTGTGAATTATGAATGAGAATAAGAAAAAGAAAGAACTAGGCGATTATCTTAATGAACTTTCTAAATTGGGATGTTTCCAAATTTAGCAGGTTTACTAAATTAGGGTTTCCAGTGTAACACCCATCATTTTCATAAGCATTTATATATGATTACATTGAATATATAGTAAATACGGATATACTTGAATTTCATGAATCAAGTAGTAATTTATATGCTCTCTATGTGTTTATGTGATTTAGAAACATTATAGTATTTTTAGAAGTAGACGCCATTGTTCTATTTAATTAATTGAGAAGATGATTCTAATTATGTGATTAAATGAATTTTGTGACCTATCTATTTTATGAACTCCATGTATTATATCAATAATAATTAACTGTATGACATAATTTGAATAAGTAAATCATGCTAATTGAGTTTGTATGTATGCATAATTAGTTTAATTGATTTAATAGATTATGTATAAGTAGGTATGTATATATGTGTCTATGGGTACTTATGTGAATTATATTGTGCATTACTAATATGTGCATATATATATTTTATGCTAATATATAATATATGATGTCTATGTATGACATATTACATGAATGTGTATTTTATATGCTATGATATATTGTATGTCCTAGAATTTTATTTATATATATATATATATATATATATATATATATATATATATATATATATATATATATATATATATATATGTGTGTGTGTGTGTGTTTGTGTGTGTGTGTGATGCTAATATAGTCCTATATTTATTTCATGTACATGTATGTAACATATGGGTGTCTCTCTCGTAAAAGCATGGGGAATTTCCTCCCATTTTCTCTTTTCATTATGTTAATATTATATGGGGCAATTTGCTATAGGTCCCTCTATATTATAATTTATGTGTGTAAATCCAATTCAAAATTTAATGTATTAATAAATTAATAATATTTATTATGGCAAAAATACCCTTGATTAAACCAAATCAAATCCCCAAAAATCTCTCTATCATAAAAAATTCTCAAACATCTCTCTTCCAAATATTAACTAAAACAAATAAATTAATTCATAACAAAAATATACAATTTATTTTACAAACTCATACTCTAAAAACGTCACCGCAGCCCCACCACCGCCTATGATCCGCGAACTGCAAATAGCATATGAAAATTAGATTTTATATTATTGAATTGCAAACAACAAAATACATATGATTTCGCCAAATGCAAACAACAAACTGAAAAAACAAAATTCATAATTTGTATTACTAAATTACAAACAAAAAATTACCTATGACTTCGCCAAATGCAAACAGCAAACTGAAGAAAAACATTCAGCAAAACTTGTATTATTGAATTGCAAGCAATAAACTACCTATGACTTGGCCAAATGCAAACAGCAAATTGAAAAAAAAATAAAAAAAATCAGCATCATGCATCAACAAAAAAATTGTTTATAGAACAATTTGCAAACAACAAAAATATTAAACAAAATGTTTGTAAAATGTAACTTAAGACATACCTTGCAAATTGTAAACCAGAGGAATCGAATCTCAACATCAAACGCAATTCTTCAAACAACAAACGAAATTAAACCAACTGTAAACGGAAATTGCTGACAACAAACGATGGGAGGTTCTACATACGGAAAACACAATGCGGATTTGGCTAGGGATTTTGGATTTCTGATTTTTTTGGGAGGGGATGTTTGTCGTCCTCTTTAATTCTTTCACAAAGAAATCCTCTCATAATCTAAAAACATCCTTGTTTTTTTTCATCTCTATAATATTTCTTCATTAAAATAAAGAAAACGAAAAAGAAAAAAAAAAGAGAGAGAAGCACGCGAGAGAGAGACAGGCGTGAAAATTGAGATGCAGAAGGAGAGAGATGAGGAATTATATAGGGGGAAAGTAACGTGAGATTGGAGAGAGAGGATATATAAGATTTGTTTTCTTATTAATTGAGGGTGTTATGGTCTATATACTAATTATTTTAATTTATTTATATTAATTTATTGGGTCAAAGGACCTATGTCTATATTCATCTAACAACTAGGATCTCTAGCCATATAAGTCCAAAATAAGGGGTGTCTAGCAAATTTCCCCATATTATATATGTATAGATATATATGGTATATGTTTTCTGTGTGCATGTACTTTGTGTTTTATGAAAGTGTCGTGTCTATAAGTTGGGTGTGTTGGGTTTGTAGTGTGTGTCCAAGTGTCTAAGGCTCCATCATTGCCATCTACACCCTCTTGACTTCTATATTGCAAGTAAGTCCCTCTATTCCCCTATAAATTGGCCCTTCCTCTTCATCATTTTCAGCACACAAACATCAGCCAAAAATCACTCATTCTCTCCTCTCTTTCTCGTTCAAATACCGCCCCAAAAAGGAAGAATTCATCTTCCACTTCAAGCGTTCAAAATTCTCCATTAAAGTCTCCTTTTTTCTCTTCTAAAATCCTCCCAAAATGCCTCTTTCTCCCTAAATTCAGGATTCTCCTAATACCTTCAAAGGAACAGCCGTAAAATCCTTAAAACTCGGCTTTAAAGATCTCCAATACCATCCATGTCAAGCCCAAATATTTTCAGGCCAAAACTCCATGGATCCTTGGTTTCCTCTGTTTCTTAATCTTTGATTTTCATGGGTATGGACCTTTTGGTCTTTACTAAGTTAAAATAATATAATAAAATGGTATTTATGAGGTTTTATATGCTATATGTTTAAGGTTTTATCTATAGAAACATAGAATCTATAAATCTAAGATCTAGATATAAACCACTAATGGGTTTTCAGATTTCAACCTTGGAGTTTACTGCATATTTCACAAATGATCGGTATTTTCAAAATCACGAAACTTTATGGGTAACTATATCTTTCTGTTATCTTTAATTGGATATATTTTAATCATCGATCGAAGTTTATAGGATTAAGATATGAATTATTTACTAAAAAAAAACTGTTTTTGAGTCAGCTGAGGATTTGCTTTTGAAATCGATGTTTTCGTACTTGTATTTCTTTGATTCCACTTGGAAAAGATTTATAACTTTTAAAACCAGTCGTTTGAAAAATTTCATATTGTGTTGACAAAATGGTGATTTATTGGGAATTTTTAAAGTGACTGGTTCTGTTTCTGAATGTATGACCCTACTAGTGTACAGTTTTCATTATCTCTCTTAATCTTCTGACTATTTTCCGAAACTATTTTAAAGGAGTGGTTTCCGTTTATAAAGGAATACTATGTTAATGTTTTAGTATTTTTGATATGGGTTACGAGAAATACAAAGTTAAGATGTCAAAACTGCCCGATTTACCTAAAAGTAAACTACTTTGAATTAAAGGGTCCTTGGTGAGCATGGTTTAAACTCTTGAGGCATAACTTAAATTGAACTTAGATGAAGTCACTAAGAGGATTAAGTTTTTAGATAATAAGTTTAGTTTAATTAGAATGAGTAACTATTCTTCATTAAGTTGTTTCATACTATTACTTATATGTTTTGATTAATTGAATTACGTGAAATTCGTTATATTTATGTGAAATATGTGTGTGTACAACTGTGTATGTGTTTGTGAAATATGTGATGATTTAATGAGTCTATGAAATAATATATGATTAATAATTTTTACGTAATTTATGTTTATTGTGTCACACTTGATTGAATATTTGTGACTGAATTATGGTCTTAGCATTCATGTCCATGCATAGCACGTATTTTTGAAAGTTTGGAAAATTAATGGAATGTTTGAGTGAATAAATGGGATACGGTGCGCCGGTATCCAACTATTGTTAAAGAGTGGTTTGATCCCACTACAGAAACGGGCTCGTAACGGCTGATTGTCCAAGTATGGAAATTAATTTTTCACGGATCCGGTAATCGAAAATGGGTTTTTAGACGATTTTTATGGTAATCGAAAATGGGTTTTTACACGATTTTTATGGTAAATGAAAATGTGTTTTACACGATTTTAGGGTAAATGTAAATGGGGTTTTACACGACTTTTATGTATTGATGCACGTGATTAAGTTATCATGTATATCAATCACGTATTCTTTTGAAAGTTTGAAAAATTAATGAAATACTTCGCTGAATAAACAACGGAAATGGTGGGCTGGTATCCAACTAAAGTTCAAAATGAGTGGTTTCGTTCCACAATAGAAACGGGCTCGAAACGCTTTATAGTTTATTTCTTGAGTACAAAGATTAATTTTCCGCGGATCAGATAAAGTGAAAAATATTTTTCCCATCCATTGCATTCACGTGCATTTTAGTCATTTTGCATATTAAAGTGTTTTATGTGGAAATGATGTGCTCTTATGACTTATGTGTTGTCCTATATTAACTGATGTTTAGATTGTCACGTTGGGGTTCTGATAAGGATCCTGTTACACTGCATTGGTATGCGTAAAGTATTACATTTATAATATAGGGACTTTATGTCCGCGAGCAAAATAAGGATTTTGTATCCATATATTACGAAGGGGACTGTGTGTCTAATATACCAAGGTGGAGATGAATGAACTATATGTTCGACCATGTGTTATGATAATATTCCACGCTTCATGGTTCTTAGCCTTGAAGAATAAAAGTATTGTATTCGTATGTGATGCTATGTGCTTTCACGTATATGATTGAATGTCTTAATCTAGATGAATAAATTGAATATATAGATGCCATAGAAGCTTTAGGCTTATCCTTGTGAAAGAACATATAGACTTTAGGGCTCCTTTAGGACGTGAGTGACACGTTGAGAGAGGCATGAGCATCGTGGGACCGGAAGTTCTTACTGAGCCAGTGGTAGGGCCCACACTTTATGCGAATTTCCCCTTTCAGGTTCTCGAAGTAATTAGAGTGCGCAACGGAGCGGAGTTCGAGGAATGACAAACCTTGATGCATTGCATGCCTTATGCAGATTTCGTAAAAGATTATGTTTTCACTATCGTTTTTTTAAGTCATATATAAAAATAAAAATAATTCATGATTTTAATTTATACTCTGATTTAGGAATCTTAAACGGGGGTATTTAAATAAAGTTTATTTTCCTTCCGCTATCTTCCGCCACCACATCGCTAGCCTCATCCTTTTGTCTTTATTTTTTCGTTTGTTCTAATTTTTGCGTGTCTAGTGCCACGTAATTGTAGAATTCGGTATACAAGGTGAAATTCGACAAGATGAAGACGAAAGAGTCAGATCGTCGCGACCCCGCCGCCGAGCTGCCGCCGCACGCTCCGTTCGAAGAGAGCGCGTGAGCTGCATGCGCCGCCGCTGCCCCGCGCGTCCGACGCCGTGGCTTCTCCCAACTGCACAAATTGGTTTCCCTGGTTGTTTGCTTCAAATCCGAGAGTTTGCCTCACGCTTCAAGAGGTAAATTCGTATCCGTTTGTATTTAATGTATTTAATTAATATGATTAATTAGATGTTGATATTTGCAGTATGATTATTGCTTGAATGATTTCGTGAAATTATTTAATGCATGATCTGTGATTAACTGCGAGCATGTAATCTGTTTTATCGATAGCAAATTAATAATATTTATGTATGGTTTTTAATTTGCGCTGAAAGCAATAAGGTACGCATTAATTGCTATATTGTGAACGCGTTTATATGTTAAAAAGTTTTTCATATAAAAATTTGTATTTTCCGCTGCGTACACATGTCTGATTCCCAACAAGAATTTCAAGTCCACTTCCCGTTCACCTTTCTAAATATGCATAGACAAATGGTTGGGCATGTGCAGGAACTTCAAGCTCGATTAAGACACTGTTACACTTTGAATCTCTCTCCTCTCAAATCATGAAAGTTGTAGAACTTTCAGTTGGATTTCCTTAGAAGTTTAAATCACTTTAATTGGATGTCAGATGAGAAACTTATAATCCGAATGGTAAAGCTCCCAGAAACATGCTAGAATTTCATGATGTATGAAATTCGGCTTGTCCAACTAATTCCCCTCTTCCCTTTCTTCCGATTCCACACCATGGACTCTTTAAATGTCCAATTCAAGCCTTTATGCTTCAAGGTCAACTCGAAAAACTCCATTTAATTCACGCGCTTGCGTTTTTTCCAATCCTCCATCTTGGAGCTTGTTGGGATGGTACCATACTCCCCCGCTTTAAAAGGATTCGTCATTGAATTCGGACAAACATCAAAAGTTGTATATTGAAAATATCTTCCATGATCAACCCTCTTGTTTGATGATAATATCGTACTTCACTAACATAAGTCCACTTTTCTAAACTTGGTAGACGAATGGTTGTGCACATGCAGGAACTTCAAGCTCGATTAATAAACTGTTACAATTCGAATCTCTCTCCGCTCAAATCATGAAAGTTGTAGAACTTTTAGTTGGATTTCCTAAGAAACTTAAATCACTTTAATTCAACGTGTGATGAGAGAGTTATAAATTGAATGGTAAAGTTGCGAGAAACATGCGAGAATTTCGGGATGCATGGAATTCGGCTTGTCCAACGAATTCCCCTCTTCCCTTTCTTCCAATTCCATACCATGTTCTCTTCAAATGACCGATTCAAGACTTTATTTCAAGGCCAACTCGAACAGCTCCATTTAATCCACGCGCTTGGGTTTCTTCCAATCCTTCTTCTTGGAGCTTGTCGAGATGGTATCATACTACCTCGCTTTAAAAGGATTCGTCCTCGAACCGGACAAACATCAAAAGTTGTATACTGAAAATATCTTCCACGATCAACCCTCTTGTTTGATGGTAATATCGTACTTATATCTTGGGGAACAATGCAACACGATTCCATATTCGTACAACTAACTCCACCAACAATCGAAATGCAAATTCACCTTCATCGTATTATATATATTAACAAGATCATCTTCATATATTGCATCACCATCTTCACCATCATGCACAATTGGATTATGTAATTCGATTAGCTCGACATTAACTTTAGGGCAGGGTTGGAATGTATCATCCGCTCCGCTTAGCTCGACATTCACGTCAAAGCATGGCTGGACTGTATCGTCCTCCACCTGTTCAAAAGGATTCACCCTCGAATCCAAACCTTCTTTTTGTTCAAGTTGTGGGGCAGAATCAATTGTGAAAGATTGACTGATAAGTCGCAGTGAATGCACGGAATCCTCCGTTATATTTGAAGAGTTCTCAATGAACTAGATATAATATTCTCAAAATATCATTCAAAATTCTTCCATTAAAATAAGCCAAATTGACAACCTATTTATAACACCTAAATAAACTCTATTTTTCACAAGGAAAAAGACTCCTACGTAACTATAATAAGGAAACTTAAAATTAAGAAATTTCTAACCATAAAATGACTCTAAAATAATAAAACATAATATATCCTAAAATAAAAAATTGCATAACTAAATTAAATAACTTGAACTTCAAGTCCACTTCCCGATCACTATTCTAAACATGCGTAGACAAATGCTTGTGCATGTGTAGGAACTTCAAGCTCGATTAAGACACTGTTACAATTCGAATCTCTCTCCGCTCAAATCATGAAAGTTGTAGAACTTTTAGTTGGATTTCCTTAGAAATTTAAATCACTTTAATTGGACGTGTGGTGAGAGAGTTATAAATTGAATGGTAAAGCTGCGAGAAACATGCTAGAATTTCAGGATGCATGGAATTCGGCTCGTCCAACAAATTCCCCTCTTCCCTTTCTTCCGATTCCATACCATGTACTCTTCAAATGTCTGATTCAAGCCTTAATGCTTCAAGGCCAACTGGAACAGCTCCATTTAATTCACGCGTTTGGGTTTCTTCCAATCATTCTTATTGGAGCTTGTCGGGATGGTATCATACTCCCTCGTTTTAAAAGGATTCGTCCTCGAAACCGGACAAACATCAAAAGTTGTATATTGAAAATATCTTCCATGATCATCCCTCTTGTTTGATGGTAATATCGTACTTATTTCTTGGGGAACAATGCAACAAGATTCCATATTCGTACAACTAACTCCACCAACAATCGAAATGCAAATTCACCTTTATGGTACTGTATATTAACAAGATCATCTTCATATATTGCGTAACCATCTTCACTAACATGTACAATTTATTATTCACTCCGATAAGCTCGACATTAACTTCAGGGTATGGTTGGAATGTATCATGCGCTCCGGTTAGCTCGACATTCACTTAAGTGCATGGCTAGACTGTATCGTCCTCCACCTCTTCAAAAGGATTCGCCATTGAATCCGAACCTTCTTTTTCTTCAAGTTGTGGGGCGGAATCAATTGTGAAAGATTGACTGATAAGTCGGGGTGAGCGCACGGAATCCTCTGATATGTTCGAAGGGTTCTTAATGAACTAGATACAATAATCTCAAAATATAATTCAAAATTCTTCCACTAAAATAAGCCAAATTGACAACCTATTTATAACACCTAAAAAAACTTTTTTTTTTCACAAGGAAAAAGACTCCAAAGTAACTATAATAAGGAAACTTATAATTAAGAAAATTCTAACCATAAAATGACTCTAAAATAATAAAACATAATATATCCTAAAATAAAAACGTGCATAACTAAATTAAATAACTTGAACTTCAAGTCCACTTCCCGATCACCTTTCTAAACTTGCGTACACAAATGGTTGTGCATGTGCAGGAACTTCAAGCTCGATTAAGACACTGTTACAATTCGAATCTCTCTCCGCTTAAATCATGAAATTTGTAGAACTTTTAGTTGGATTTCCTTAGAAATTTAAATAACTTTAATTGGACGTGTGTGATGAGAGAATTATAAATTGAATGGTAAAGCTGCGAGAAACATGCGAGAATTTCGGGATGCATGGAATTCGACTTGTCCAACGAATTCCCCTCTTTCCTTTCTTCCAAAATTCCATACCATGTACTATTCAAATGTCCGATTGAAGCCTTTATGCTTCATGGCCAACTCGAACAGCTCCATTTAATTCATGCGCTTGCGTTTCTTCCAATCCTTCTTCTTGGTGTTTGTCGGGATGGTATCATACTCCCCCGCTTTAAAAGGATTCGTCCTCGAATCCGGACAAACATGAAAAGTTGTATATTGAAAATATCTTCCATGATCAACCCTCTTGTTTGATGGTAATATCGTACTTATTTCTTGGGGAACAATCCAACAAGATTCCATATTCGTACAACTAAGTCCACCAACTATCGAACTTCAAATTCACCTTCATGGTAATAGATATTAATAAGATCATCTTTATATATTGCATCACCATCTTCTCCAACATGCACAATAGGAGTCTGCACTCCGGTTAGCTCAAAATTTAATTCACTACGGTTAGATCAACATTTACTTAAGTGCATGCTTCAAGTGTATCATCCTCCACCTCTTCAAAAGGATTCTCTCTCGAATCCGAACCTTATTTTTCTTCAACTGGTGGCGCGGAATCAATAGTAAAAGATTGATTGATGAGTCGGGATGGACGCACGGAATCCTCCAATATGTTTTTAGAGTTCTTAAAGAACTACATAGAATAATCTCAAAATATCATTCAAAAGTCTTCCATTAAAACAAGCCAAATTGATAACCTATTTATAACACCTAAAAAGAATCTTTTTTGACAAGGAAAAAGACTCCTACTTAGCTATAATAAGGAAACTTAAAATTAAGAAAATTCTAACCATAAAATTAATCTAAAATAATAAAACATAATATATCCTAAAATAAAAACGTGCATAACTAAATTAAATAACTTGAACTTCAAGTCCACTTCCAGATCACCTTTCTAAACTTGATTAGACATTTGGCTGTGCACGTGCATGAACTTCAAACTCGATTAAGAAATTGTTACACTTCTAATATCTCTCCGCTCAAAAGATTAAATTTTTAGAACTCTTAGTTGGATATCCTTAGAATTTTAAATCAGTTTCATTGGACGTCAGATGAGAGAATTATAGTCCGAATGGTAAAGCTGCCAGAAACATCCGAGAATTTTGGGATGCATGGAATTCGGCTTATCCAACGAATTCCCCTCTTCCCTTTCTTCCAATCCCACACGACGGACTCTTCAAATGTCTTATTCAAGCCTTTTTTTCTTCAAGGCCAACTCGAACGACTCCATTTAATTCCCTCGCTTGCGTTTTCTTCCAATCCTTCATCTTGGAGCTTGTCGAGATGGCATCATACTCCCCCTCTTTAAAAGGATTCGTCCTCGAATCCGGACCAATATCAAAATTTGTATATTGAAAATATCTTCAATGATCAACCCTCTTGTTTGATGGAAATATCATACTTATTTCTTTGCGAATAAAGCAACAAGATTCTATATTCGTACAACTAACTCCACCTACAATCGAACTACAAGATTCACCTTCATGGTACTGGATATTAATAAGATCATGTTCATGTATTGCATACCATATTCACCAACATGCACAATCAGAGATTGCTCTTCGGTTACGTTGACATTAACATCGGTGCATGGTTGGACTGTATCATCCACTCCGGTTCGCTCGACATTTACTTCAGTGCATGGTTGAACTATATCATCCTCCACCTCTTCAAAAGGATTAGCCCTCGTATCGGAACCTTATTTTTCTTCAAGTGGTGGAACAGGTTGGCAATTTTCTTTCACCTCGGACTCGAGACCAAGACTCTCACTTACTTCTTTCTCAAGTGGCACATCGTCACTTCCCACATCGGCTAGAATGTTCTCACTCTCCAAAGCCTTATGAGTATCACCATTTTAAATTGATGGTAGATAATCACCTTTTGTCTTCATTTCTTCTTAGTCCGACCATTAATTCATGAATTGTTTGTTCATACACTCTGAAAGAACATGACCAAAATATAAACACCAAAAGCATTTAGTATCACAAATTAAATTAGATTGGAAAAATGAGTCACATCCTTGATCTCGAAGAATTTTCTCTCTTTTGGGATTTTGTAATGCTTCCCTCGTTTGGCTCGTTGAAGATCTCCTGTGTGGTTCATGAATCGGCGAGCTTCTTTCTTCTAACTTTGTAGCTTTCCTCAAGCTCTGCATCTTCAAGTCCATATAATAATGTGATGAAACGAATCTCCTTCTCATAATTTCCTTCATGGATTCTCAATCATGAATTGATTGTTCACCCGTTAGATGCTTGGTTAGGATAAATTGGTATCACCAAATAATTGTATAGTCGGCGAATGCCTTGACGACGAGCTTCACCTACTTCCTTTCAGAATAGTTATGACAATCGAATATGAGCTCAAACTTTCTTTACCATTGAATGTACGCCTCGAGATCAGTTTTACCTTGAAAGGATGGTATAGTCAACTTCATTGAGCTAAGGTTTCGATCTACGCCATCTCTTTCTCGACCAAAATATCATCGGCTTGATGTTTCCAATCTGGGCCCTCGTCCTATACTCTCCCTCAGTTTTGTAGCGGTCACACCAAAATTCCCATCATGATTTACCTCTTTATCACGATGAGGTATAACAGGTTGGTGAACATCACGTCGTACGTATGACCCTCCAACATATTGATCTTTGCGTAGTTCATATAATTGTTCATGAAGTCTCTCAAACGCCATATAGAGGGGCTAAAATCGTTTCTCCAATGTCGACATCCTAATTTGCTCCATAATTTCTCTTTTACAACCTTTCCCAAACTTGGTCAAAGCAAAGTGTTCCTTCGATTTTTTTTTAAGTGACGGTAACAAAGCAGAGAAATGAAAACAAAGAACAACAAATTCCCTTTTTTTTTTTGGCACTAACTAACCTAACTGGGCCTAGAAAGAACTTGAAACAAAAGCAAAATTTTGGTACTTTTTTTTTGCACTGACAAACTCTGACAAACTCTAATAGAGTCTAAGGAATTGAAAACAAAGAAAAAAAATTCGATATATATATATATATATATATATATATATATATATATATATATATATATATTTCTTTTTCTTGGTTTGAGGACTCAAACGAACATAACGGAAGAAAAGGAGAAAATAAACTAGCAGACTCAAGAAAGACAAACGAAAACAACAAAGACAACGACGACAAGAACAAAGACTGACTCAACAATAAAAATAAAGATAGGCGGAACCTGTTTTGGATGTTGGCTCTGATTACAAACTGATACAAACCCCGTATAACTTGTTACGAGACCCAATACCTTATGCAAATGCAAGATCGAAACATCCAAAAACAAGGAATCACAGGGGTGTAATCGAGACCCGTTGTTTATAAAGAAGCAAGAACCTTGGCATGTGAAGACGCCATAGTAAAAGATTGATGGATAAGTCAGGGTGAACGCATAGAATCCTTCGATAGGTTCGACGAGGTCTTACAGAACTAGAGAAAATAATCTCAAAATATCATTCAAAAGTCTTCCATTAAAATAAGTCAAATTCACAACCTATTTATAACACCTAAAAAGACTCATTTTTCACAAGGAAAAAGACTCCTATCTTAACTATAATAAGGAAACTTATAATTAAGCTAATTCTAACCATAAAATAACTCTGAAATAATAAAACATAATATATCTTTAAATAAAAATGTGCATCATTAAATTAAATAACTTGAACTTCAAGTTCATTTGCTGATCACCCTTCTAAGCTCAAGCAGACATTTGGTTGTGCACGTGCAGGAACTTTAAGCTCGATTAAGACAATGTTATCCTTCGAATCTCTCAATCGCTCAAAATATGAAAGTTGTAGATCTTCCAGTTGCTTTCCTTAGAATTTTAAATCATTTCAATTGGACGTCAGATGTGAGATTTATAATCTCAATGGTAAACCTGCCAGAAACATGCAAGAATTTTTTGATGCATGGAATTCGGCTTGTGCAACGAATTCCCCTCTTCATTTTCTTCTAATTCCACACCATGGACTCTTCAAGTGTTTGTTTCAAACCTTTATGCTTCAAGGACAACTCAAACAACTCCATTAAATTCATGCGCTTTCGTTTCTTCCAATTCTTCATCGTGGAGCTTGTCGGGATGGTATCTGCCGCAGTAATAAACGGCGCCCGGATCCATCTCTCCAATTTTCTTGTGTAAATCCACATGATGAACTCTTTTCCGCGCTCTGAACCTCTAGCCAAAATATGATAAGCAATGTGATGGTCAAAATTCGGAATCAACTCCGGTATTTGTGGACCTCTACCTACAAGTGGGTCCGGTTGGCTACTCAAACCACCGGCTTCAGCGGCCGATGGGATCAGGAGAGTGGGTTGAACCGCACAAGAGTCGGTATGGCGGCCGGTGAGGAAGAAGGATATTCGTCAGGCAACGACCGTGTACATTTTTCTGGGGCTTTCAAGGGGGCAATGATTTTGTCTTGGCCTTACTTTTGCCCGACTAGACCAGAGTTCACCAGGCCTTTCTCTTACGGTGGGAAGCGGTCGATTATACGCGAAAAGCAGGTCGTTGAGGATATCCTTCTACTGCAAACAATAAAAAATAAAAAATAAAAAATAAAATTTGATACATAATTGCAAAACAATTAAAATAAACTAAACATAAAACAAAAAAAATACTGTTTAAACACCTTAGTGTCGTTTCATTCGCCAACCAGATGTCGTTTCTTTAGAAATTTTCGGGCATAAAGATGTCGTTTTGTCTAAACCAAACGAAATTTGTATGTCGAAAATTCCAAAAGAAATGAATTTTTGTTCGCAAAATTTTAAAAAAACAACCCGCAACTGTTGAAATGTCGAATTTTGAGGAAAAATCGACAGATGCAGGTTGAAAACTCCTTGTGTCAACATTCAACCCACAAACGCCAAATTAAGTGCACCCAACGCAAATAGACCAACAATTAATGCCCAACCTACATATTTTCGATTAATCGTACTACATTGCCTAATTTAACAAACTTTCCAAGAATGCCAAATAATTTTAAGGGGCCTTTAGCAATAAACCCCTCAAACCGCCCAGAAATAAAACTAAACACAACCTAAATTCATCATTTGCAATACCACCCTATCTTTTTTTGTACCGAAAATATCCCTCCATTTTATAAATCAAAATTTATCAGTTTTATACTACATATAGTAGTTTCGCATTTTTTTATTGGAAAATTTTGCTAGACACCCCTTGTTTGAAACTTATATAGTAAAGATCCATTTTATCAGATGCCTGTAGTCATAGGTCAATTTATCAATAAAAATAATATAAATTAAATTATATTATAAGTACAAAGAAATAAATACACTCACTGAATATTTATATAGTATTAATTATTTATGTAAAATAAGGGAATAAATCCCACATATCACTCATATCCTCTCTCTTTCTCATCTTTCCCCACGTAAAACTATATCTAACCCACCCCACCCCACATCATATCAAAATCTCTCTCTCTCCTCCTCTCTCCTCTTGCTCTCATTTTTTTCACGTATTTATTTTGTATTTTAAGGATGTTATTTTTGTTTTCTTTTTTCTTTATTAATTATGGGTTACAGTTATATCATTTTAGTAAATAGCAAACTGCACCCTAGATAATACGAACATTAAAACGACAAACATAAACTTGTTATTTGCATTAGTTTGAGAAAAAACAACTTTGCATAATACAATACCAAAGCAAGAATGCGATAGCAAAACAAACAATATTTTCAATTGTAATTTGAATTTGGAATTTGCAAGTTGAATCTAAAAAATGAAACCATGATATTAACAAACATGGACTGAAACTGCAAACTGCAATACATGGAACAACAAAATGAGGTTTGAATGATATTGAGGAATTGATTTTTCTTTCTGTAACAGTTGATGGTTCCTTGATCTTGACTACAGTCGGGGTTGATTTTCTTTTTCTTCCTTTTGGATGATGTTGAACAGTCATTAGGTGACCTTTTCATTTTTTTGTTTTTTTTGGTTTTGCAGTTAGAAGAGCAAGAAAAGAAAAATAATTCAGAAACAAGAAATTATCCAAAATAAGATAGTGCAAATATCAAACAACAAACAATTTATACAAGTGCATACAACACTTGAAAAATGCAAACTGCAAATAGAAATACCATGTAGAAGTAAACTACACATGAATTAGCCAAACAAAAACGGTACTTGATAATAGCAAACATCATATGCAAATGCAAATAAGATTGCAATATTAAAGATGCATTTCAAAAAAATGCGAATGATGGACAATGAAAACTGTCACATTGCCTAGTATATGGGGAATCTCATTTTGCACTTTGCACATTGTTGCACTTTGCACATTGTTGCCTAGTATATATTATTAAGGTTATTTTTGTCAAAATATGATCAAATATATTTAATAAAAATTGGGGCTTATCACTTGGATTTATGCATATAATATCTAATGTAGAGGGACCTATACCAAATTGCCCCTTTTTTATTTTTATTTATTTTTTTAATGTTAAAAAAATGTGGGTTTTTTTCCACTTTCGATAAGTTTACCACGTCGAGTATGAGGTTATGTTTAACATAATTAGGCAAAATAAGTTTTTTAGTCCTGTAAATTTGCTAGTTGGGAGTGTTAGTCCATCATGTTTCAAAATTAAAATTTTAGTCCTATAAATTTCAAAAGTTGAGAATTCTGGTCCTATGATCTGCTATAACAGTTAAGGCAATGGTTGGTTGAATGAGTTGACATTTAATTTATAGAAATAAATAGATTAAAAGTAAACTAAATGATGTGGCTGATGAGTTGGACGATTTTGGACGGAAATAAAATATACCATCAAATTATTTTTTTATTTGATGAATGAAATAAGCATTTTTGTAGTAACTATTTTTTTAATTAATATTTCATCGTTTGCAATGATACTAATAGTAATTAACTATATTTTATTACTCGTTATGTGTATTTGTTACTCTTGGTTTGATAACGTATTTTATGTTTGGAGGCTCTAGAATATTTTATGGTACATTTAATTTAATAGAATTTTGAATATAGTTTATTATTTTTTTGTTAATTCGTAAATGTGTTTTTGGTTTTTTATACTAATTATGATCGTAAAGTTTGTTTCTCATATTTTGGTTGAATTATTTGATTGTTGGTTCAATTTCATTATGATCACTAAGTATAAATTTGTAAAAAATAAAATATTTAAATAAATATACATTTAATTACTATTTTTATCAAATAAAAACTAAGAAATATTAATTAAACATTATTTATGCTTATTTTCTTCATAAAAAATATAAGGGGAAATTGGCTAGACACCCCTTATTCTGGACTTATATAGGTGGGGATCCTAATTGTTAGATGAATATAGGTCTAGGTCCTTTGACAAAATAAAATAATATAAATAAAATAAAATAATTAGTACATTTATATAAAACACCCTTAATTATAAAGAAAGTAAATCCCATATATCAGTCTCCCTTTCTCTCCAATCTCACGTATATCTCTCTCTATATATCTAATCTCTCATCTCTCTCTTCCTCTCTATCTCGTATCTTGCTCTCCATCGTCTGTCTTTCTTTTCTTTTTTTTCCGACTCTTCTTTTCTGTTTTATTTTTTTTTTCCAATAAGAATCTTTTCGAAAAGAAATTCTGATCAATTTCTTACTTTCTTCTCTTTCTCGATTCTGATTTCTTTTCTTTCTTTTTGAATCCTGCCATAGCTAGAACCTTCAACAAACTATAACAAAATATTTTTCGTTTGTTTTTTGGTTGTGGGACATTTTGCTGTTCTTTGTTTGGGAAAATCGTTTGCTATTTTGGAGACCTTGTTTGTTGTTTGTATTTAATTTCTACTTCTCCAGTTATTACGATGGAAGGCAATTTAGGAGATTCTCGCCTCGATCTTGGGTGGTGTTTCTACGGGAATTGATCTACGAGATTTTGATGCACCTTTTCCCCGGCGTTCGAAATCCACCTTCTGCTTCGTCCACAACAATATCTCCGTCTCGGTCCCTACCATCATCGCCGAGGGCTTTGACGGGTTGCACTCAATTGATTGGGTTCATTGCGGCAATGGCGGCCATAGGGTTTTTGACGGAGTTAGGACTGGCGGCAAGGGATTTGGGTGAGTACCTCGGTTTTTTTTTCCGTTGTTTTTATTTTGCATTTTGCAATTCATGTTACATATTGTTTCTCGTTTTGAATTTTTTCCTCAGTTTGATGTTTGTATTTGGAGAAGTCATAGGTAATATTTTTTTTGCAACTCAATAATGCAAATATGGATTATTTTTTTCCAGTTTGATGTTTTTCGGCTGAATCATTGGTATTTTGTTGTTTGCAATTCAATAATACAAATTATAATATTAAGTTTGCAATTTGCAGGTTCACGAAGTCATAGGCGTCATTTGCTATTTGCAGTTCACAGAGTCATAGGCGTCAGTTTGCTATTTGCAGTTCACGATAGACGGTGGCACGGCGGTGGTGTCGTTTTTAGAGTATGAATTTTTACAATAAATAGTATTTTTTTTACTAATTTCTTAATTTTTTTTTATTAATATTTGCAAGAGAGATATTTGGTAATTTGTTTTGATAGAGATATTTTTAAGAGATTTGATTTGATTTGGCAAAGGGTATTTTTGACACAATAAATATTATTAATTTATTAAAATATGGAAATTTTGACTTGGATTTATACACATAAATTATAAGATAGAGGGACCTATAGCAAATTGCCCCAAAATATAATGATATATTTTTATCAATTTGAGGTTCTCTATTGCAAAAATATAACAAAAAATAAATATATAAATTAATATGTTAAATATTCTCATTATTTTGGTGTCTTTGACATTGAGAATCAAACTTCCCTCCATAACCATCCAACTCATTATCCACATCACCTAATTTATTTTTAATCTATTTATGTTTATAAATTAAATGCCAACTCATTCAACAACCATAACATTACCTGTTATAGCAGGTCACATGACCAAAATTCCCAAATTTTATAACTTACATGATTAAAATTCTGATTTTGAAACATAGTGGACTAAAACTCCCAACTAGCAAACTTACAGAACTAAAAAACTCATTTTGCCGACAGAATTAAGCACTGGACACTTAATAATGAATACCTGAATGGTTAAGATTAATGTCCGAATGCTAAATGCTAAATGCTTAAGTTTGTTTGATAAATGTATCTGAATAATATAATTTTACTATATTAGTCATCATAATTGCTGAACATAAATTTATCTACCAACAAAATTATCAATAGTACCTAGATAAAAAATGTAACTATGACCCTTGTAATTGTTATATTATTATATTTCTCCAAATCTAAATTCTATATTTCTGACAAATATATAAAAGTCAAAATTTCATTTTAGCTTTAATCAAAATTTCCTTTTTATTTAAACAAAAAGGTCGGAATTAAATTCCATGATACCAATAGTGGAAGAACAAAATTGTGAAGGGGGTGGCTAGAACTAATACCAAAATTTTCTCAGTTCAATACCACCAAGTTTAATACCATATTTTATAGAATTTTTTACATTTTTTTCTTAGATTAATACCATAAATAATTTTCTTAATAGCAAAGTACTAAAATATCCCTCATCAAACAAAATACAATTTATACAAAAAAACATTTTTTTTCCTCATTTCAAGACCACAAATTAAAAATTTTTAAAAACTCTCTTCTTCTCCTCCAAACCCAAACCCTCTCTTCTTTTTCTTCTTCTTCATCTTCATCTTCTTACAAACCTCCAAAAAATGTCAAAATTCAAAAACGTCGAAATCTCACAAAACTTATAAAATGGAGTCACAAGACAATAAAATGGTGGTTTACATGGAAGGAAAACCCATTAAAGTATATATTCATGTTTTTTTTAGCTTAAAAGTCGGTTTTTAAGTTTTTTTTTTTTAAATTCGCCTACAGTTTTCGACACATACAGGTCGAATTTGTTGTCAATTTTCGACACCAACTTGTCAAAAATTGTATTTAATTTTTTTGTAAATACAATTTTAAGCAGTGTTTTTTCGACACATACATGTCGATATTTTGAGAAATTTTGACATGTATGTGTCGAATTTGTTTTTTTTTTTAAACAAAATTTTCGACAAGTTGTTGTCAAAAATTGACCAAAAATTCGACATGTATGTGCCGAAAATATATGGCGAGTTTAGAAAAAAAGAATCAAAATCGACTTTTAAGCTCAAAAAGGACATGGATACATACCTTAATGAGTTCTCATTGCTCGTAAACTACCATTTTATTGTCATTTGACTCCAGTTTGCAAATTGTGTAAGATTTTGATTTCTTTAGTTTTGAGATTTTTTAAGAGGGTTTGTTGGTAGGAAGAAGAAGGAAGGAGGAGGTGAGGGGTTTGTGAAGAGGGAGATGAGTTTGAGGGGGTTGTGTGTTTGGTATTGAAGAAATAAAATGAGATTTGTAATGTATTTTTGGTTTTCATTTTCATTAAGGGTATTTATATCATTAACTATTTATTATCAAATTATTTTTTTGTGGTATTAAAGTAAGAAATTTTCGGTATTAGTTCTAGCCACCCCGTATATGTTTCTCAAATGGTAACATTTATGGAACAATAAACTAGAACCATAAAATCTTAATATTTAAAGATTTGAAGGATAATGATTGCAAACTAAAGTAGTCCATTAATGAAATTAAAATTCCCAAAGATCAGTGGGAGATAAATAAAGTTAATGATTGTACATACTCAAGGATCAGTGGGAGATAAATAATGTTAATGATTGTACATACTCAAGGATCAGTGGGAGATACTCTCACAACAAAATAGACTTGTTTAGTCACATTTCAATGCCCAATAAATATTTTAAAAGAATGTACGCATTCAGTTAAGGCGTGCATAAAGTTAGGCGGAATTCGAATAACCCTATAAAGTGGATCACTTAGCAAAGCAACCAAATGGGTTATACAGCAATTATAGGGAATATATATATATATATATATATATATATATATATATATATATATATATATATATATATATATATGTGTGTGTGTGTGTGTGTGTGTGTGTGTGTGTGTGTGTGTGTGTGTGCGCGCGCGCGCTCATTTATAAAAATCAGATATTTTGGGAGATCACGTGGTTCATTTATGATTTTGAGTTTTATGATCTCCATAAAGTATAGATCCATTTCGGTTAATGTAGACCTAAGTGATTGAGCTATTTCGGTATGGGTGTTAAGCAGACATTTTAAGCTCTTTTCACAATGGTTAAGAATTTATTGTAATTTTTGCTATCTTATTTTAGAATGACTGTAAAATATTGTCAATGGGCTGCATTATATTAAACATACGGTAAAAATAATTTAACAGTTGTATATTTCAAATGACAACAAGAACTTGTAAAGTTCTTAGTTTAGAGGGAACAAAGTGAACAATACATAGAGCATTTTAAGATAAATTCCACAATTGCGAATCCGCTTGCTAAAGGATTAATACATAAGGTATTTCATGAGCATTGCTCATGTAGGTGTTATATCATTTAAAGATATTATGGTTCAGTGGGAGTTTGTATGTAAGTGTATAAGTATATAGATTTTGGTAGCTCTATGGCATGTTTGGACACAATTTATCTATTTTGGTTTTCTGCAGAAATAAAGTATTTGGCTACACTTTGTACAATTATGTTAATGTTTGGTCTCAATAAAGTTAAAAGTAGGACCAGTTGGAAATAGGCAGGTTAAGATCACATTATATGTAATTTCCACGCTACACACCATAATTAGATCTATGTCGTTTGGCTATATTGGTATACATGATTACTGTTGGGTTTAGACACGGTCAATGTGACAAAAGCCTCTTTAGTCCTATATTAGTATGGTCAATGGACGAGATTGTAAGGAATACCCTTTTATATGATAGCAATATTTGAGCTCATAAGGTGTACACATTTATAAGCTATATAGCATATGTGGCCCAAGTGGGAGTTTGTTGGAATTATTTTAATAATTATGTGGGCTGACATATGTGACGGCAATGTGTATGACTATCTAAAAGAAAGTCCAAATTAATTGTGATCTAATAAATATTATTGGGTTGGACTTATGGGTACTGGACTATAATTATGGGCCTAATGAGTAGAGACAATTAGGGTTTAATTGTCATTTATTGATGGGGCTGAATCACAGTTATAATATAACTGGACTCTACAGTTATATAAAGGGTTGTGGTCTCCAAAGAAAAGCAATCATTCCGTCTCTTCTAAAATCCATCGTAAGAGAGATAATTAAGGAACTGCGGATTCTTTGGAAGACATGTCCCAAATATGGTGGAGATTTAAAGATTCGATTGTATGATGTAAGGTACGCTTCCATGTTTATGTTTATGTTTAATTCTCGTTGATTCGAACTTGTTGGTTCTTGGAAATTCGTATGTATGTACGATAAAATTCTAAAATATGTTTCAGTTATAATTGTGTCAGTATCAATGTGTGTTTTTTTTCCTTTCTAATGTTTGTATTTTTGAAATATTCGAAATTTTGATAGTTTATCGTAAAGTTTAAACGTTTTAGTTATATAAGGGGGTGGCTAGAACTAATACTAAAAATTTCTTACTTTAATACCATCAAAATAAAAATTAGATAATAAATAGTTAATGACAGAAATACCCTTAATGAAAATCAAAATAAAAAATATACATTACAAATCTCATTTTTCTTTCTTCAATACCAAACACACAAACCCTCCTCAAACCCCTCTCCTTCTTTATAAACCCCTCACCTCCTCCTCCTCCTTCTTCTTCCTACCAACAAAACCCTCCTAAAAAATCTCAAAACTAAAGAAATCAAAATCTTGCACAACTTGCAAAATCGAGTCAAATGTCAATAAAATGGTAGTTTATGAGCAAGGAGAACCCATTAAAATATATATCCATGTCCTTTTTTAGCTTAAAAGTCGATTTTGAATTTTTTTTTCAAAGCCGCCATCTATTTTCGACACATAAAGGTCGGAAATGTGTGTGTTTTTCGACCTGTATGTGTCGAATAAATTAATAATAATAGATATTGTAAAATTCGACGGGGTGAGTGTCGAATTACGGTGAATTTTCGACATCAAAGTGTTGAAAATTCATTTGAAATTTCGACACTTACGTGTCGAAAATCAAAGCACAGTTTTTTTCGACGGATTCCCGTCAAAATGGTGGAAAAATCTACAGCAACCTGTCGATTTTTCCACTATTTTCGACATAATTCTGTCAAAATTTGATAATTCAAATTTTTGATAATGCGCAAAATCGACCTGAATGTGTCGATTTAGGGGCGACAAAGAACAAACCACGAAATCTCAAATCAATGCTCAAATCGACTGAAATTAGAGGCACCCATCACTAAATAACAATCATTCCTACCTGAAACAATCAAATCCTAACTATTCATATCAAATTTAACTCAATATCTAAGGAAAAAATATCCTAACTCAACTTGGGGATAATGGCGGCGGCGGCGATTTGTTGGCCTAGGGACGGCGACGGCGGGGCGTCAGGCTTGTTTGGGTCGTGGCAGTCAGCGGCAGTAGGTAGGTGGAGGATGGGCGCGGCGGTGGGTTTTGGGAAGATTTTTTTATGATATTTTTTCTTTTTTTTAATTGGTATTAAACTAAGAAATTTTAATATTTTTCAGTATAAGTTGATATTTTGTAGGTAAGGGGTAATTTTGTACATTGAATTTATTTTTTTGGTATTAAAGTAAGAAAAAAATTTACAAATATGTATTGAATTGTGGTTTTAAACTTGGTGGTATTAAAGTAAGAAAATGTTGGTACTATTTCTAGCCACCCCAACATATACCTTGTGACCATAAATCTTTTAATAGAGTCGATATGAGTGAAATCTTTATAAATAACTGAACGTACCATATATCTTTCAATATTGCCCATTTGAATTACATTTGGTCCAAAGAATTTGACACCTTATGGCAATTCGATAAGATCATATTGTATTGTCATTCTAAATTGCAACTCATCTTTAATGCTTTATTATCTTTAAGTTGTTGAGTTTCTTTTAAGTACCAAACAATGACAAGTATAAAAACATGTACATTGTCAAAAGCAATATTAGGAATCAAATAGATTCCTCTTTAAAGATAATGTCTCTAATCGAAGTTTCTCCCCTCAAACTCAACATTCTTAAAAGATTTTAAATTTCCCCTTTTAAAAATAATATATTGCAGCACATAATGTTTCTCCTGAATGTACCTTAGTGAAGAAGAATGACTCATCATACTTCTTTGAATGTCCTTGAATGTTCTATTCTTGAATTTTGTACCATTTTAAATTGCTTATGCAAGATTTTACTGTAGGAGACTTTTACTTAGATTATAGGTCAAATTTTGAATTATGAAATAGACCAAGCTTAATGTTTTCAAATGAAAAAAATCGAAATCCATCTAATGACGGTACAAAATGTCTATTTCATATTCAAAAGAAAACCTAAGAGTCTTCATAGCCTAAATCCCAAATGTCTTACATAACCTTTATAGATGTATACATTTCTACATCAATTAAATGTTGATTATGCGAATAACCTTTTATATACACACTTACGTGAATAGGGTAACCTAAGATCTATTCACTAAATGTGTCTAGGTACAAATTCCAAATATATTTTAGATCAAATTAAAGTGAGAAACAAACATAATTACGTTATTCAACGTACCTGAGATGTAAACTGCAATTATAAATATTTATCTTAAGGTGTACTAGTCAAATTAGCACTTAGTCTCTTCTCCCTTAATTATTTATTCTTCATGTGTGCGGTCAAAGTTGTATTCTTTATGTTTTACAACAACCTTATATTGACCGTTCACGGAGAAAAATAAATTAAACCATATCCACTTTCAAGTCAGCGAAACCACACTAACTGAAGTGTTATGAGATTAGACAATTACTATGTGCTCATTTATGTTCGTTTACTTCATATACTATTGAAACAATATATGTCAAAATTTAATTTGTTTCAACTTTATCGTTTTAAAATAAAACGTAGGGGTGAGTTCGGGATGGGATTTCGGGAATTCGGGATTTTCGGGATTGGGATTTCTGGATTCGGGATAGAAATTTTAAATCCCAATCCCGTCCCATACTATTAAATCCCGGTATATCGATATCTCTAAATATTTCGGGAATTCGGGATTGAGATCGGGACATCCCATATTATGCCCAAAAAGTAAGAAATATTGCATTTTTTTTCATTATTATTATTTTTTACACTAAACCAACTTGAATATATTATATACATACTATTGTTCTTGACCTATTTATTTTTACAACGAAACTCGGAACAAATAAAATTTAAAAAATTTAAAAATAAGTTGAAACAATATTTTATATTGTATTTCTCATCTCCTTGACAACACTATATATAAATTATAGATGCAATCTACCACAGGAAAAAAAAAAAAGTTAAACAACCATTTTTTTTCTTTCCCACACAAAAGTTAGAATACTCACGGCCACACCACACACCAAAAGAAATAAAAAACAGAAAAAAGAAATTGATAGTTTTATATATATATATATATATATATATATATATATATATATGTATGTGTGTGTGTGTGTGTTTAATAGTTTTTTTTTTCTTTTTTTCCTAATTCGGGATTAAAATATCCCGATCGGGATTGAACCAATTCCCAAATCCCGATCCCGTATT
>NW_012195010.1:1009219-1030983 GCF_000504015.1 Erythranthe guttata | reverse complement strand
CGAGAGAGTATCTACTTCCATACTCGTCTCGGGGGGAGTCGCCTTGGCGAAAGGAACGTCGATGTCTATTGTCTCGAGGCTCATGGCGTGGGACACCCGACCGAGAAGATCCACTTCTCTCTCGGCGGTCTCGCGTCGCTTTCTCCCTTGAGGGAGCCCGTTGCCTTAGGGGGCGTGGTGATCGACCACGTGCTTCTCTTCGAGGGGCCCGGTCTGAGGCTGAGCTATGCTGATGCGACTGGGGCTGAGCATACCTTCGAGGAGCCCGTTCTGAAGAAAGGCTTCGGTCGCTGAACGACACCCTTTCCTCAGAGTCGTGGAGTTCTACGATGGGCGGAGTCACATGGACGTGAGCGGGATCCGTGGGATCGCTTTCTGAAAGAATCGGCTCTTCGAAATCACTATGGCCCTGAGCGCTGATGTATTGGGCTACTGCGTCCGCTGCTGCCCAAGCTGCTGCCTTGGCCGCGGTCTCGTCCATCATGGCTTGCAATTCTTCCGCCGTCATCTGGATGATCGGCACTGAAGGTCCCGTAGTGCTGGTTCCTCCTGCCGTTCGCTTTCTTCGGGGCGGATCCGGGATCCCGACGCCGGCTCCTTGTTGAGGCGGATTGAGACTACCTTGACCACCTCCTCCCGTGTCACGTGATCGAGTTTGCATTCCCACAGACGGCGCCAAAATGATGCTGCTCAAATGATAATTGGGCAACCCAAGAGTCCTTGAGCCCACAAAGATAGAGAATGCCGTGAGTCACTGCCACGTGTCCGAGGTAGTCGAAGGGAATGCTCCGCTCGTTAACCTACAAAACAATTGAAACACTAGATGACACGCCGGGTTTGGCCCGGCGATTATCCTCGTACACCGCCGATACGAGATGTATTAATATAAGCAAATAATAGTAATTAATTGCCAAATTAGAGTCTACCTTCTTATGTGAAATGACGCATGTATTTATAGGTGGATGAATAGGTAGGACTTTTGTAAAAATCCGATGTGGGACAATGTGTTGTCATTTGTAAAGGTGAAAAGGTAATCTAATTGAGTTTTGGCACACAATTAGATTAATTAGACAATTTGGGCCTAATCTTAATTGGGTTAATGGGCCTAATTATGATTAGACACATCACTTAACAAATCAATACATGACTAATAGTAATCTTTAGTATTTAAATTTATTTTAGTTCATTAATTTCTTTAAATATATTTCCATTCATTATTATACAAATATATTACTTTTTAATTATTTTCCAATAATTTAGCTTTAGCTACTTTTCAATTTTATATAATCCAATAATTATTAGATTGTTATGTTTATTATGTTTCAAATTTTAAAATATAAAATAATTGACGTGGAGGGGGTAAGTGTTACTAGTGATACTTAAAGGGATAATTAAGTCTTACATGTTGGTATCAAATAACAATCTACGTAAAAAATTAAATAAAAACTACACTTACTTGAAAGTAGAAACTAACTGGAAATACGAAGAGCGACAAATCGACTGAGGTTTGCAAAAGCAATGTCTTTAAGACAATATTTCCGGGTTGTCTACGGTGCAACAGTCACTCCTTAGCCTCCCGAGATAAAACAGTCAGTTTTCTTCGATATTTGCACAAATTCGAGGTCCATGGCCAACTAGAAACTTTGGAACTAAATTTCGACAGAGAGTTTTTAGGAAGAAATTCTTAAATGTTTTATTATATCTTATATAAAACTGATCAGGTTTTGGGCTTAATTCCACTTTGCACCCTTGAAATATACCATTTCAGCACTTTGCATTCTCAAGATTAATAGCACTTTGCACCCTCGAAATACAATTAATCATGCATAATGCACCCCAAATGAATTTTTAAAGCTAAAACATGTAATATAATATTTTTAGTGATATTTTTTTAGGATGCCAAATGTCAAATAATTTTTTTATTCGTCAATCGTTTTGAAACTATAAAGTTCAAAAATAAAAATACATTTCATCAAAAATAAATTTTTAAATCAAATATTTTACGAAAAAAATCATTCAGCTATTTCGTTATCAAGTTATCTGAAAATCATATTTTCTTCCAAATATTTTCACCTAATAATTTCAAACAATTACATAAAAGATCCATCAATCGAATAATTTAGTGATAAAAACTTATTTATTATTTTTTTTGGTAAGAAAATGTAGGCTTTTTAAATAATTTGGTGTAATTTTTATTTTTTAGCACTTTGCCCGCTAGAAATTAGGTTGGAGGTTCAAGAAAATAACAATTTATTTTTTTATTTTGCACCCCCGAAAAAAAAATACCAATGAAAATTGAAATTGTCTTTATTATTATATTTATGGTGCATTGTGAATGATTTATTGTGTTTTGAGGGTGCAAAGTGACAAAATAGTATATTTCAAGGGTACAAAGTAGAATTAAATCCATTTTTTGTCATATTTATAGATATTTAAATTCCTTTTGGGAATAGGTGTTTTGTTTTGTAGAGTCACTTTAAGAATAGATGTATAATACTATAATGTATTGTTTAGAAAGAAATCAATTCATTCCAAACAAACACCTATTCATAATCCCCTAATAATTACTATTCACAAAAAAAATCCAAAATTACATAGGCTATTTACTATTTAGTCGTAAAAAAAAAAAAAAAAAAAAAAAAGTGTTGCATAGGCTATATACTTCAGACGGCAAAGATTATTTAACCCTAATAAGTAGTGAGAATCCGAAAAAGGGAAATCCGTGTGCACGAAAATCACACCAATTTAATTTGGAATAAAAACATGAATATATAATTCTTCCTCCTAGTGCAGAATATTGTTTCTTACAAGTCCGGTCGGGGAATAAAAGAGTTTATTGGAGGGGCTCCTCTATTTTGCAAGCCGAGACAGAAATTTATTAGGGTTGAAAGATTCCACCCCTATAACTATTTGAAGTTTTATTCCGTCGGAAAATTCCTAATTAAGGATACTTTATTCGGCGTTAAAACTGAAAAATCTTGGTTATCTCCATGGACAAAATATCCGAGTTGCCGAAAGACATCTTGCAGAGAATACTATACTTCCTCTCCCAAAAAGAGGCTATTCAAACATCCGTCTTGTCGAAATCGTGGCGTTATACTTGGTGTACTCGTCTCAACGTTGATCTTGACTTTTCGGACGTCGCCTTAAAAAAAAACAAGCAAAAATTCATATTCGTCGTTAACGATACTCTACAACGTTACCGCGACCAAAGGCTGTGTGTGGAGGAATTCCACCTTCGTATATCGCTAGGCGGCATGTTCAACGATCTCGATCATGAATCCGTTTCGCTGCTTGAAAAATGGATCCCGCTACTCACAGTTATGGGCATGAAGAAGTTTCGTCTCTCCGTTCGTTCCGGACACAGATCTGTTAAACTGCCGCCTGTAATATTTGGAGCGGTATCACTCCAAGATTTGCACCTGGAAAGTTTCTATTTCGACCGAAAGGCTATTGAAAGGATGGTACTCTTCAAGCACCTAAAATCACTTCGTCTCGATAAAGTCTGCATTGAGGATGAGATTTTTGACAAGATAATCGCAAATTTTCCTTTGATTGAAACTTTGACTATCGAAGAATGTATATGGTTAAGAACAATTAAGGTGGATGATCTTCACAATCTCAAGTACTTGTTCTTTAAAATGTCTTATATAACCCGCGGAGAAGAGGAAGTTTGTCGCATTGAAATCCATCCCTCCCCATTATCTCTTGAAACCATTGATATTACGAATTGTAATCTTTGGTTCCACAAAGGAGCGGATTTCTGTAATCTAAAAGAATTATCTCTATGCGATGCGACTTTGTCACTGGACCACTTGTCTTTGTGTAAATTCCCTAGCCTCGAATACTTGAAAATTTTTGGTTGGCCTGGACTCAAAGATTCCCATTTATTTATTGATGCCCCAAACATACTATATTTTCAATTTGCACAAGACTTTGTCCCATCCATCACTTTTGCAGCAACTTCAGGCGAGTGGGAATCGGACATATTACTCAACTTTGAGCTTTCACATGTTACTTCTTCGTGGTTCCTCAAGCTAAAAGTACTGCTCGACTCATTAACCGATTGTGAATTTTCTCTGAATCTTAATGAATATTCCATGAATGGTGGTGGTGGTGGTGGTGGTGGTCACATAATTCAAGAAATAATCAATGGTTGTGATAAACCTGTTGTGGTGGAGAGTTTGAGTTTGTGTTGTAATTTATCTTCTCTTTCATATCTTTTAAATGGTGCGTTTTGTATTTGTCGTCCAAGAAACATCGATCACTACCTCTACAGCAAATGGGATAGGGTACGGATCGAGTTTTTGTGGAAGATTCTAATGCAGAGGGAAACTGGTAAGGAAGATCAATTCTCATTTCGAGATTTGGAGGAAGCGAGAATGGAGATTCGTGGCATCAATCAAGAAGAATGGCATCCAATTAGTTTGTCGGAATTGCCAAACGATCAAGAAAGGGGATATCATTTTATTCGCTTTGCATTGAAATGGAGACAAACTTTGTGATTCTTTTGAGTCCTTAAGTTTCATAAAATCCCACATTGGGCAAATTTTACGAATGAGTCAACTGGCCTTCCCTCAGACGATGGCCGGATAGACAGAGTTATAGACTAATCATTTAGATAGATTGTCTTGTTTTTCGATATATCGTTCTATTTATTTATTAGCTTAGTCAGTTTTGATATCGATCTATATGGTCTTTTACAGCTCATGATGAGTTGGTACATCTCTGTTGTTTTCAATTGGTTTTCTTTTATCATTACCTGTTTGCACATTGCTATTGATTTAATAGTGCTTAGTTGGAGATTTGGTAGTCTCGACTTTACGGAATATGAATAATTCAGTAACTTCCAAATACAGAAACATAAGTGTTAGTCGGTGACTATTTAGCTATCCTAACTTTGCGCAACGAGTCGCAAACTGTGACCGACAGCTGAAGCAGACGAAGAGCTTCTCACTAGTTTCCTTCTCATATGGGCTGCCAAGATTTTCAAACTTGATAGACATTTTATCGAACACCTTCATGTTATGCTTTAATTGCTCAAGTCATTCACCACCAATAATCTCATTTGTAAACCGGCCTCTTCTCAGAAAATCTGATACTCTCGTTTAGAAGAGATTTGTTCGAGATGATTAACAAAAAAAAAAAAAAAAAGATTAAAATTAAACTCAGGTTTCTTACAATCAAAATGTTGAATATGTAGTTGGCGTGGCAACATTTGCGGCTGCCTGTCGAATAATTTGATGGCTTCTACTCTCATCTCAATTATTCCGAAAAGCAATCAAACATACTTATAAACAAGTTCTGTTTTTTGCACCAGTTGTTGTACCAAAGAAGGGATTTTTGAGATAGAGAGAAAAGAGCATTTATACATAAATAGTGAATAAGTTTGAAATGAGGGAAATTACAGCTTTCATCCCTTAATTAAGTTTGCACCAATTTCATACTTGGTCCTCCATGTTCACAATAAACCCATTTGGTCCCTCAAGTTTCAATCATTTAACATTTTTGGTCATTTTCATCAATTTTCGGTTATTCTGCTAGTTAAGGCAGTGATATGCATACGCTTGATTCCGTTAGTACTAACGGAAACTTGACAAAAATGACTAGAAGTATTGATTTGCTTAAACACAATGGATCAAATGTATTTTTTGTAAATACAGAAGACCAAATGTGAAATCCTTGCAAATTTGAGGGATGAAAACTGTATTTTCTCGGTTGAAATTATAATTACAATTAAATTACAAAATAAAGCAAAACTTAACTACAGACATGTGTGATCCGGACTATTTTGCCTTAGGGAATAAAAGAATAATGAGCCAATTGGATTGAGACCCAAGTTTTAAAAAGGACAGTTCAAAAGCGCAAGACTAGGGAGGCAGGCCCAATGGCATAGCAGGACAAGGCAAGCGAGGTATATGAAGGAAGCTGTATGTGATAGAAGATCGGGTCATTATGGCGAGGTAACTTTGTGGCGAGGTAATTTTGTATCTCGGCAAGAGTATACTTTTCTCGGCCTTCAGAGACAAAGTACTAGGACAGTTCTGAAGAGAAAGGGACATGTGGCAGACTTATACTGGCAAACGAACATGGATAAGAACCAGTGGTGGTCTGCCGCGTGGCAGAGTAGGTAGCTGCGGGGCGGCGATTTTGGCCTAGAAAATGTAATGCATGGCCCAAATGAGGCGCATGTTTACCTGTAGTATATATATGGTGATCATTTTTTAGGTTAAGAGGCTTCCACTTTCTTTAGATAACAAACAATACATATCTTGTTTTCCTTGCTCTTCAAGAAAGAGAACAATTGTTTATCAGATAGTGTTTCTGTTAGAGTAGGTGACCAACAAGCCAACATGTGGCTGTGGTCTTTCGTATTTATTATGGTAATAAACGAACATTTATTCGTATTAATGATAAAACAACTTGGCATTCTATATCTTTGTCCCTTTGTCACAAGCATAGATATAGTCCTTACAGTTATTATAAGTACTAGTAATTGATCGTTAGGATCGTGAGATATTTACTTAAGTATTATAACTGTTAAACGTGTTCCTAGTCGAAGGGTTACGCCACCAATGAGGATATCGGCCTTTCCCATTAAGAGACTAGCACTTAGTGTATGTGTACTGCATCTCATCAGTAAACGGTATTGTGATATCGGCATGCATAAGTGGGTGCTCGTAAGTTGACGAGTTCACTGAACTCCCTCACCCTACAAATCTCTAAGTGGTTCCCAATAATCGAGTAGAGATATCTATGGTATAGTTGTACACCATTAGTCTTTATGACTTAGACATCACCGTGACTTCACTAGAGGACCAGCTGTATCGTGACCTGTCCCTGAGTTCCACCGAGGACCATCCCAAGGGCCAGTGTTCGTGCAGTCCGAAATCTAGTGGGAGGTCTGTGCATTGTAGTCGGGGATTCGATTGCTAGAATAGTCTTGGATGTCCTGTGTGTTCTTATAGTTTGTAATCTCTCTAAGTCTCTGGCCAGAGCTGACTAAGTGATGATTAGAGAATTCGATTCTCTAAGTCATGCACGTAACGATTACAACACTTAAAACGATCACACTGTCATTGAACAAATAAAGAGGTCTCGATGAACCAATGCCTCTAGTTCAATCAGGACATATGAATCGAAGGGATCGTACTGTACGTTAACTATATCTGAAGGTTCTTGCAGGCACTTCATTTATATCTAGGGAATCATGACGCGTAGTTGCTAGACGCCAATCTTGATTCATTGGGTGATTAAGGTGAAATGAGTTTCATCTTAATCGTAACTCTAAGAGACGAGTTCTGACCACAAAGAGTTGTGGGCCCACGGCTAGCTTACACCTGAACCATCGAGGGTCACACAGCTCGTGCACATGAGATCTTTGAATAAACGGTCAGAGATAAAATGGTTTATCTTTGCATGATTGGAAGTCAATATGATTGGGTCAAACATTCGTAATTTGGAATTATGAATAAGAATAAGAAAAGGAAAAGAATAGGCAAACATATTAGTGGACTTTCTAAATCGGGAAGTTTCCAAATTTAGAAAGTGCACTGAATTAGGGTTTCCACTTTTGGAAAGTTGGAAATCGAGAGTTGGCACTCGTAATGACGAGGACATTATAATGATTCCGAAAATGTAATCGTTACAATTTTCTGATCATTGAATTGAGAGAGACGAGCAAGTAAAAGAACTAACGAACTTAAGCTGTTGGGCCCGGTCCAACTTAAGCTCATTAGGGTTTTATGAAAGACACTATAAATACTTGATTTATAGGTCTTGCACACACACAACACACGAAACCCTAACCCTAGCCGCTCCCTCTCTCTCGGCCACTCTCCCCCCACGGCCTCCACCGCCGCCGCCGTCGCAGGAATCTTGCCGGAATCGGCCATCTCTTGGCCGATTCACATTGGTAGTTCTTTCCTTCTTTCTGTTCTTCCATTTTTCTAACTATTACGTGTCTAGTGCCACGTGTTTAGTAGATCGAAGTATACGAGGTGAAATCCGAGAGGAGGAGGATCGAAGATCGAAGAATCGAGGAGCAGCACACGAGCCGACGCCGCACGCATTCCCACGCACTGCCCGAAGACAGCGCGTGAGCCACACGCGCCGCCGTAGCTCGTCTTGCCGCTGCTGCCCCGGGTTGCACGGATTGGTTTCCGTTGCAATCTAGCTTTTCTTAGTGCGCCTACCTCACGCTTCAAGAGGTAAACTTTCGAATCCATTGTCGATAGATTCGGTTACGTTTAAATTGAATATATATGTTCGTACTTGTATGATTTTATGTGTCTACATGAAATTAATTTTATTATTGCGAGCATGATTGTTTGGTTTAAACGCAAGCATGCTAATTGATTTAAATTCGGTTAAATAATTAAGCATGCATGTTGTTTTTAATTTCGCTGGAAGCGCAAAGGTACGCAATTAATTGTTTTCTATTATCGGGCATGTGTTTATGTGTTTTAAATTCGTTTAATTCGCATAAAATTTTTGTTTTCCGTTGCGTACACGTGTCCGATTCCCAACAGTTTCAATATATAACATACATTGGCTTATTATCTATTTGTTTAAAGAAATCCATTCTAAGGTTATTTTCTCAAACCAGGTATGATTATTCTAGCCCATTAAGAGGTCCATAAGATGATCTTTGCACCCCGTATATCTATATAAAGCCCATTATAATTGTATGTGGACGATATGGTCCCATCAATGTGGAAGACGGACGGGCACCTGGTATAGCATGTGTTTTTTTTAGAATTTCGCTCGTTTGTTAAAAGTTTACCACAACAACTTTTGGATGAGTTATTTTTTGATTAGTTATGAATAATAATCTTATAGAATATATAATCGAGTGCTAAGTAATATTAAAATAAATATATGTACATTTCAAATATTTTGCGCCGACGTATGCTAATATGGTATACGATTTTTTTTGTAATTTTTCTATTAACAAAAAAAAAATACTTAAAACCATTTTAGATGAACTATTTTTTGACTGCTTATGGATAAACATCTTGTATACTATATACGTGATTCGCCTAAGTGGGCCCTTAATAAGTCCACTAACTACTTAACTATATTGGCCGGAACACTAGGCCAGAATGCAACACTGGCGACGTTTTTTTTCGCGACGGTTTTGTGTTCGTCGCAGGTTTGCGACGTTTCTGTGCTTAAATCGTCGCTTAAAGTGGAGAATCCAGGTTTAATTCAAAACACTAGCGACGATTCTGGGTAAGCGTCGCTAGGTCGTGACGAAAATGAAATAAACGTCGCCAATACGAAAAAAAATAAAAAATACTTTTCTTGGCGACGGAAATAAGTATTCATCGCTACGTTTCATATTTTATGATTTTATATTTAAATTTGGCGACGAAAAAGGACGAATCGTCGCATATATTATTAAAAAAAAAAAGAAAAAATAATATACTGTGCGATGTTTGTGCATAAACGTCGCGAGTAGTGCCCAATTAGTTTAATTAATTTATATTTGGCGACGGAAAAAAGAAAACGTCGCTACTGTTTAAGTAATTTTTTTTTTTATATCCCTGCGACGGATGTACAAAAGCGTCGCAAGAAATGTGCTCAATTTTTTTTTTGGAATATAGTAGCGACGTAACCTTACGATTCGTCGCTAGGTCTCGGATATGAGGGCGACGAAATGGAGAATCGTCGCAAAGAATGACTTATTATTTCAATCAGACCCTAATTCGATCTATTTCCTCCCCTCTCTCTCAAACTTTCTCCCCTTCTCTATTTCCTCCGATCTGCCGTTGCCGTCGCCGACAGCCGCCCGCCGCCGCCGCCTGCTGCTGACGGTTCGCCGTCATCCCACCGCCGTCATCCCGCTGCCTAATTCGCCCCCAATCTCCGCTGCCCGATCCGTTGCCGTCGCCAGCCGTTGCCGTCGCCGATGATCCACGTGATAGGCCATGGGCGGTTCCGATTGTTATTAAACCAAGAGACAACTTTGCTTTGACTCCTGATGATCTCAATGTAGTTGAAGATGAATGTTATGAGACACTTCCTATAAATAATGACATAAATGCTATAGATGATATGGAAGAGTGACTAATTCTATTTGTTGTTCTAATATTTTTTTGAAGTCTTGTTAATTAGCTTGTTTGGATTGTAATGTACTTGTTTTAATGTTATCATTTTATTTGCCATAATTTATTATTGTTTTCAATTTATTTGTATATATATTTCTGTATATGTGTATCTTATTTTCTTTCTCAGGCGAGCAATGTCGACGGAAGATATTTCTGTTGAGCCTATAGCTGATGAGTCTACAAGTACCGATATAGTTGATCTGGAGTTTGACGGTATGGGTATTCCCGTTGCACCCGGGAGGTACAAGTTGGCGGTGGCAATTAGTAACGAGGTTACACATTGGGACAATTTTGATCCGTCTATTTCATGGCATAAGCACAAGAAAGAGGGTTGTGTCGAAGGATTGTGGAAAGCATTTAAGGTATTTGAAAGTTCAAATTATTTTATTTATTTCAGTTATTATAATTATTTTGTTATCAATTAATTATGGAATTTTTTGTATGCCTTTTAGGAAACGTGGAAACTTCCTGAAAATGAGGCTACGAAGAAATGGTTCAACGAGACGGCCAATTGTCGTTGGAAAGATGCAAAAAATAAAAGATTGAAGGCGGTTTTTGATAAAGCGCCTAACCTTGCAGCTGCTAAGGCAAATCGTCCGGATAGGATTAGCGCTCAAACTTGGGAGAGGCTATGTGATCAGTTTCATTCTATTTCTACTCCGGGGGATGATGGGAAGGTAAATTTTATGCTTTTAATTTATGATTATATTTTCATATGTTTATGTGTATTAATTTGTGCAATATTTTTCACAGTCCAAGTCCACTAAATGCAAGGACTCGAGAAAGAAAGTGTCGACAGACCACCATTGGGGTCGAACAAGTATCAATAGTTGGTCCTATAATCATGTAAGTGGCTTAATCTATAATTTTAATTTATTTAAGTTTATATAAAATACATACTTATTGAATAATCTATTTTTTAGTTTAAAAAGTTTGGCAAAAATCCTACCGTGGTTGACACGTATAAGAAAGCCTACATGGGCATTGATGCGTTGAGGGAAACCAGACCATCTATTAGTGAGGAAGGAGAGACAGAGCCGTATAACGGGACAGCAACTCCTGAACAACTTCTCATTTCGGTAAGTAAAGTGTAATTATATTCTTTAATCAGTAGTATGTTAATTCTTTATATGTTTAGTTGGGATATATGGATATGGATGTGGTTTTTATCTATGAATATGGATATGCTGTTGTGGTTTATTATATGGATATTTTAGTTTATCATGTTAATTGTTTGATATGTTAATTTATTACGAAGTTTAGATGTGTGGCTATGGATTTTTTTTTAATATGTCAAGTTGTTGTGTACTGGTAAGGATTTTTTTTGGGTATGCTCGTATTTAGATGTTATGCTGTCGAATTTTTGGCTAAACTTTTGTACATAATCATTTTCAGGCTGATTTGGAGCGAGTTTACGATGAGACCATGCGTGATGGAAGTGACGAAAGCACGGCCAACTCGACTGCAATTGAAAAGGTTTTGGGAAAGAGTAAAGGCCTTGGAATTAAAAGTTCAAGCACAAGGATTGGAAAGTCGAGATTTTCTTCAACACCATCAGACGTGGAGATTCAACTGGAGATTCAAATGAAGGCAATGCAAGAACAAATGCAAATGAAAGACGAACAAGTGAATCGATTGGAACAACAATTGCACGAAACCCGAGAAACAAATAAAGTTAAAGATGAAAAAGTTGATCGATTAGAAGAGCAATTGCAGGAAACCCGAGCTCTTTTGAACAACTTGCTCGAGCGTTTTAATGGTGGAGTATAAAAACGAGATGAAATTAGTGTGCCTCTTGAACTAATACATTTATGGTTTCAAGTTTTTATGTAATTTTTGAATTGATGTTTGTGTTCTTTTTTGATATTTAATTGGTAATCGTGGTTTTTAATATTTTTGAGTAAATATGGTTTTGGTTTTTTTTTTTTTTTTAACAGGTGATTTTATTTTGTAATAAAAAATAATTAAAATAAATAAATTAATAAAAAAAAAAGGTTTGCAACGAAATATAATTCAGTTTTCGTCGCCACAAAAAATAGAACCAGGCGACGAAACAACTATTTAGTCGCCCATAAATTCGGTGAACTTGCGACGAAATAATAACATTCGTAGCATATACATGCGACGATATTAGTTTTCCGTCGCAAACAATAAAAAAATATTTTTTTCCAGAAAATACGGTTTTCGCGACGAATGGATGGTTTCGTCGCCAGACTTTGCGTCGCAATTGTATTTTCGTCGCTGACTTTGCGACGGGGCTGTACGCGACGATTTTTTAATGATTTGGCGACGAAAATAAATCGTCGCTATCCGCGATAAAACGTCGCTAGATGACGAAATGCGTCGCGAAATTTCGTCGCCAGTGTTGCATTTTGGCCTAGTGGAAGTCAAAGTCCAAAAGAACGTGGATTAAGGGCTCAAGCTCATTATATTGATTAAAGACCTAATTAGAATGATACTATAATTAATATAAATAAGACCTCAATCTCATGGTAAAATTTACGTTTTATTCTCTAGTCTTGATCCCTAGAACTCTATTGTTTTACCTATCCACCTACTTGCCCAGGCATCTATCTGACTTCAGCGTCGGAAGGATTCCCGGTGGATCAAACCCAACTTAGTTCATGTGTCTTAGTCTTGCAGGTTTGAGATTCAGGTGTTCATCTTTACGTGGCAGGGACTCCGACCCCAGTTACCTACTCGCGTGCAATGACCTACCCTCGTGTTCCCGTTGAATCCACCCAAGGTGAGTGATACAACATCAATACGTAAGTGTTACAAAAATCGTAAAAACAATATTAGAATATTTATGCTATCTTTAGCAAAACAACGTGTGATATAAAATTTGTTGTGATTTTGCTCGACTATTCGAAATTTAGTGAAAAAAATATAAATTACTGTGTTAATAATAAAATTATTGTCTGAGATAGTAATATTGAATACAAAAACAGTAATATTATTGTCCCGAACACTAATATTACTGTCTCGAACAGTAATATTGTGAATATGTTCTACCGCACAGTAATATTATTGCATGAGACAGCAATATTACGATCGAAGACAGTAATACTACTGTCGAAAACAACAAAATTGCATGCCAAGACGATAAAATTAATTAACACAGTAAAATTACTGTCTCAGATAGTTAATTACTGTCGGAGACAGTAATATAGCAGGCCAAGACAGTAATATTAATTAAAATATTTTTTTTAAGAAAAAACTAGTTTTAAAAAATGAAAAGAAAAAAAAGGTCAGCGCCGGAGACCGACGGTTGACCTGCCAGAAAAACAAAATAAAAAAAAAAAAAATTCAAAAAAAAAAAAAAAAAGGTCAACAGCGGCTGACCGGTAGTGGCTGTCAAAATTGGGGTCAAAATTCGAATAAGGGTCATAATTAGTTAATTGGTGAAATTTGACTAAATTGTGGTATAAATCATGAAATTTGAGTTGAATTAGGGTTTCAAGGAATTGAGATTAATTTTTCACCTCTCCTGTCCGCTCATCTCTGCCGCAATCTTCACCTCTCCTCCGCCATCTCCCATATCATCTAGATACGTTACACTCGCAGTCAAGGAACCCAAGTCGAAGAAGCAACACCGAGGAAGTTGAAGCCTGGTCCAAGATTGGCTATGGTGGCGGTGGCTGGGGCTAAGATTTCGACGGTGATGGTTTGAATCTCGAGTGAGTTTGAGGACATATTTATGAAGATATGAAGGTCATAGCGGCGATGAGAATAGTGGGGTGAGGTGTTTGTATATGTGTGCATAGAAGTTATGGGGGAAGTGTGTGTATTTGTGGGTTACTGCAGTCTTTTTTCCAACTGGAGAGAAGGCTAAATTGAAAATACTTGGGATTGAGTTGAAAATTTTGAAGACTTCATTTGGGCCTTACAAATTTCTGGGTGGATCTTTCATTTTTAAAATGTATGTAAAGGTTACTAAAGTCTTTTAATACCAAAAAACACGCCATCAGTCACATAATTTTCGAGTGTAATACGCGGTCATGGGCTAGGGGACTTTGCGGTAAGTAAAACTATCATAGGGGTGCCGTTTGCTAAAAAAACTTATTATTTGGACGTTTTTATGGAATAAGTTTGAGGGATTAAATTCTCAATGGTTGTTCTTCAACAACTCTTCAGGATATTTTGCAACTGAATTCTTACAAATTATTCTTACCGATACAATTTTTTTATAATTTATAATAATCACGGAGGTCAATACTTCCACCTTGATAATATTGATTTCTAGCTCTATATAGCGACGAGGTCAATATTCCGAATTCTTCAATTGAACCTTGCTTTTGATTGTTCCGTTCTTGCTTCCGCGTAAGATATTTGGATCTTGTAACAAGTTCTACATGTTTCGTATCAATTGGTAACCAGAGCTAATTTCCAAAAATGTTACACTTAACTTATTTTTAGGTCTTTGTTTTGTTTTCGTTCTTTGATTTGTTTCATGTCTGTTTTTGTTGTGTCTTTTAAAATATCTCATATTTTCTTGAATTTTGTTGGCTGTTTTTTCCAGTTGAAGTTAGGATTTGTTAGTGCAAATTAAAAAAAAAAAAAAAAAAAAAGAGAAGAAACAAATTCAAAAATTAGCCAAGAAAAATTTCTTGTAAGGAGTTTTAATAGATTTGGACAAGAGTATCCAAGTAACGAAGGATACAACTACTTTCCTAGTACTCGAATATCCTATTTCCTAATCTACTTTGCCTCCTAATTGAAATCCAATTCTATATTAGTTTCCTAATGCATATCTAATTATTTCTTACATTTTTTTGTTTCCCTTATCACTAAATTCGAAATTCTTGTTTTATTTTTCGCCAAATACTTGAATTGATCAAATTCTATTTAGCTTTGAATAAAAACAAAAATTTCACTTAAAATTTTCTCGATTAGTTTCTTTAGAACTTTGAGGGATTTTATGGGTGTAAAAAAAGGCGAGAGAGTGTCCGATCAAAAGAGGATAAAAGTGAACTGTGTGAAAACATGTGTGCACTTGAGTGAAAACAATGTTGAGTGATACACGTGAGGGAGTGGTGAGGAAAATCTTGGCAATGCTTGGTTCGGTTTTCATGTCACTTTTATTCTTTCCCCGAAATGAATTTGTGTTTGTTAAAGTTTCTAAAAGGAATTCCCAACACAACTTCTAAAGTCTCTCTCCTTCAGACATGATTTGACTATTACGATAAAAAGATTTGACTTCTACACTAAAAATTGTCTTCACTTAAGAACAAATAAACATCACTTTATTTTTCAAAAATTCTTCTACGATACATTTCCCCAACACCTTTAAACATGAGTGACCGCTACAGTGTATTTTGTCTCATCCAAAATTATAAACAAAAATTAATTTCATTTTCAAATTATTCCCTCAAAACATATTTCTCTAAAATAAAATGGAAATAACATCCAAAACGAATCCAAACATTGCCCTTGTTTCTTTAACAACATTTTATAGTTCTAGTACCATGTCAAGGAAGGATAGTAGTGATGAAAGGAACGGGAAGTTTATGGCAAGGGAAAAAGAGCAACATTTCTAATGTCTGCATTTAACCCTTGATCAAGGAATGCAATATCAAATCAATGAGTTGCATATGGAAAGACATGCACTTGTGCCACAAATGCGGTAACATATTTTCAACCCGTTGTATACCAAAGGGACGAAGAAGAGTTCAAAGAAGAACCTGAGGTTGAGTTTAATACTTCGAGACGAGAGCGTAGAGTATGAGGGAACAAAAAAGATAGATTTGAAAAACCGAGGGGAGTTGATGTGGGACGAGAAAAGAAATAATATTGACTGAAACCTCAACTTGATCAAATTGATTATAACGTCTTTCCAAGGGAAGAGTGATCATCAGGCATACGTAGAATGAAAAATAAAGTTTGAGCTAGTGTTCGATTATCACAATTATTCCGAGGAAAAAAAGGTGAAGCTCGCAGTTGTGGCATTTACCGACTATCCAATTATTTGGTGGGAACAATTTGTAGTGACTAGACATTGAACTGGTGAAACACCAATTGTGGACTGAGAGTCCATGAAAGCACTCACGAGACGGAGATTTGTGCATTTGAAATTGCAAATCATGAGGCAAGGTACTAAATCAGTCGAGATGTATCACAAAGAGATGAAGATCACTATGATTCAAGCTAACGTTGAGGAGCATAGAGAGGCCATCATGGAAAGATTTATTTGCAAGTCGAATCGGGAGATTGCTAATGTAGTGGTGTTGACAATGCACATAAGATCGACCTTCGAAGTGGTTATCAAGTCAGTTCGACGTTTAAAATATTTCTGATCTGTCTCCGTTTGGTGTAGGCTCGGAGTCAAGGACAAATCCTTTTCAAGTGGGGGAGGATGATACAATCCAACTGTGAATGCGAGCTAGTGCCGAGCTGGATGAAGGAGATGATGGTTGGAAAAGATGCATGCACCAAAAGGAACGATTACGCGAGCTCAAGCCAAGCGGATTGAAGCATCCATGCTTAAGTTAGTAGACACGAGCTTGGAAAGGAAGAGTTGTTAAGGCATGGTTCGGTCCCAATCCGGCTCAATTGGAGAGAATTGATGGAGCAGATCGTGAGGCAATTGAGCTTAAAGAATTTAGCCCGTCAAACCATGCAGCCTAGAAGACGTGTCTATAAGAAGTGTAATTGATTTTTGTATTTTCTTTGAGACAATTCATTTCTTGTTATTTAGAGTCCGGTTTGGACTAGATTTACTCTATTTGGTTATTTCCTTATTATAGATATTTTTAGAGTTATATTCCTTGTTAGATTAGCTCTATTTGAGACTTATAAATAATTTGTTTTATGGTCATTATTATTTGGATGTTTTTATGTAATAATTTTGAGGGATTAAATTCTCCTTCGTTGACAACAACTCTCTTGGGGAAATTTTTCAGAACCCCAAAGTCAAATGGAGGTAGTGTACAATCATCATTCAACTTCACATAATGACTCCATTCCTCCAAGTATAGGATGGTCATTAGGGATGGCAATGGGTATGGGTTTGACGGGTCTTGGACCCGGAACCGACCCGTTTGGAGCGGGTCTGGGTCAGCTATGGTTTTGGGTCGGGTAATGAGTTTAAGTTTATATATATATATATATATATATATATATATATATATATATATATATATATATATATATATATATATATATATATATATATATATATATATATATATATATATATATATATATATATATATATATATATATATATATATATATATATATATATATATATATATATATATATATATATATATATATATATATATATATAGATATATATGTCCATCTTGTTTGTTCTCATTGACCTATTTTGACTGTTTTATTTTTCAAATCAGATTTCACGTGAGTAACATTTATCACTTATCGCCACTACTAATTGTCTTGCATTTTGAATTTAGTTATTATCGAAGTTAAATATAATTAATTGTAATTTTATTGTTCATGTTATAATTACTTGTAGAGATTTTTTTAAATATTGTATTTTAGTATTGAAATTATTTCGTAAAAGTATACAAGCAAAATGTTATGAAAGTTAAAAAATATTAAACTTTTTGTATGTTAATGGGTTTAGCGGGTCAGAACCGTTTAGTTAGGGTCTGGGTTGAGGCGGGTCTGGGTCTAAGCTAAAACTGGTTGGAGCTGGTCTTCGGTTTATATATTTTTCGTGGGTCGGGTCTGGGGTTTAGGCAAACCCGGCCCAAAACCGAACTGTTGCCATCCCTAATGGTCATCTCGTGCGATAGTTGCGAAACACTCTCTAGTGAGAAAATTGATAAATAAGTCTAATTTGCCCAACTGGAAGTCGACAACACCAAAGCATTGTAACATGTTGGTACGATCACTCCCGCATCCGTAATTGTCATCCATTTATATTAGTGGTGTTGATATTTCTAAGAAAGTTATAAATATCCATTATAACCTCATACCAATTATCCTCGTCGCCCTTGACTGCACATGCAACAACTATGTAGTTGCAGTTACCATTACCTAACGCGTTCGTCCACTCCACGATCTCAGATACAAGTGCAAAATGTAGAATTCGGGTTTATGTAATAATTTTTAGGGATTAAAATTCTCCGGGTATTTTTCAGGTGGATTCTTCCGAATTATTTTAAGCAATATAGTATTGGTTTTTTTATTATAATAATCATGAGGTGAATACTCCACTTGATAATATTGATTTCAAGTTATCTATTGCTATGGGTCAATATTCCAAATCCTGCCAATTAAATCCATACATTTGGATTTTCTGGTCTTGCTTTTGCATAAGATATTTGGGTTTTGTAACAAGTTCTACGGGGTTCAAATCACAATCTTTATAGATCGTTAGTCCGGTTCCATCTAGATTGTGAACAATTAACTCTATATTCTAAAAACACTTTTAAAATTATCTTCCGTATGTACCATCCAAATCAACACATCATCTCGAAAACTATTACTCCCTCCTTCCCATTTTAATTGTCGTTTTAAGCTAATTCAGACATATTAACAAAATTAATAAATGTGCATGGATGCTAGAAAAACCATAATAAAATGACTAAAAACACATTTTTATAAATACTTATCACTAATTCAATAAGAGTAGTAAGGGTATAATTGAGAAAAACACAATAGAATCCTAAAGTGACAATTATTTTGAGTTAAAAAAAAATTCTTTATTAAGACAATTAAAATGAAAAGGATGGAGGAGCATATTAGACTCGTGCAATTAATAGTTTGGCAACAATAATAGGTATTAAAATCATTTAAACACATATTTGTGGATTCTCGTAAATGACTAAGATTAATAATGTTTTATTTTTTTCATAATGAGACTGTTTACATAGGTAAAAGCAAGATTTTAATCTACTGTACCATCTTAACACAGGAGTCATCACATCAGTCATAACGCTAATGCTTTTTACACAAACTGGTTTGTTGCCTTAATGGCTTAATCCACAAGAAAAATCAATCTTGCATCTCTTTGTTAATTCTGAAGTTATTTTGGTAACATTTTTAGGTTAACTGTAAATTTATAGCTATGCCTCAATCATCTCTTTAATTCTTGGACAGCAGGTTTTAGTCGCAACTCTCACCAAAAGATTTTGTCTCTCGGTGTTGTTATTTTATGAGAGCTTTGATATTTAGAAGGTCGCTCATTGAGGAGGTAACTATGAGTTTGGTGCATATCATTGGCAAGATTATTCAACATATCAGTGTTAATCAGAAGCATATGATTTGGAGACAAATAAATGTTGAAAAACTTGATATGGTAGTTAAATAGCCCACTCCAAAAGTTGGCCGATGGGTGAAATATATTTCACCATATACTCTCTCATATAAGTTGAATGATGACCGCTCGCGAAAGAAAGTGGATAGTTTAGGTGGTGGATACCTTAGTAATCGTCGAGGTAATTTCTTGCTTTTTCTGACTTTATGCGGAGGTTTAGAGTTTACTAGGAATTGTGTTGATGTTCTGATGTGGGCATTGGCCGGCTTGCCGTGGAAGTGGATTCTAAATTACTAGTGGATATGCTTCATGCTCGTGTTTCATTAGCTTGGGTGATATGGTTACCGGTTACCACCTACAAGCAATTAGTTCCAGCCGAATGGCGTGTGAAACATATCTATCGACGGTAAAATGGTGGTGTTGACAATTTGGCTGCCTTGGCTCATTCTCGCAAGCAATTACTCAAAGTCATATTTCTTTTAGTGCGTATCATTGGCAAGATTATTCAACATATATTCTACTATTAGTAGAATATATATTGAATAATTTAGTAGCCAAGACAGTAATATTAAAGACTTTCAGTTGACCATATACTAAAAACAAAATACTACAGATGTTAATCAGCAACGTTAATCACTGTGCATTACTAAAAACACACAATTGTTATGCAGTAAACCATGCTAATAGATAACTAGAATTGAATACAAAATTACCTTTATTACAACAGAGGTTTACTAATAGATAACTAGAATTGAATACAAAATTACCTTTATTACAACAGGGGTGATTGAATTGATTAACAGCAGGTATATGACAAAAACAGATAAAAGTTAAGTTATCGAAAAAAAAATATTAAGAATACAACTTAAACTGAAAGATAAATATCAATTTGTAATACACTTGAATGATAAAGAAGAGTTTGTTCTAACCAACAACAAATACACATCACAGTGAAACCAAAACAGAAAATACAATATCACAAAGGCGGCGGATATATGTAAGTCCATTTTTTTATTAGTTCAAGACCTCCAAAATAAAAATACTAATTTACCCTTAATGAAATTCAAAACAAAATAAAAAATATAAATTATAAAAAAAAAATCGGCGTTACAACGGTGATTTTGACTTGTAAAGTCGGCGTGTTGTCGCCGATTTGGTTAACAAAAATCGGAATTGTGACGCCGATTTTTGTGTACAAAATCGGTCTGGATAAACCGATTTGGAAAACCAACGAAAACACACAAAAAAATCAATTTCAATCTCATTTTTTTTTCCAAAATCGGCTAAACCGTTGCAACCCAACAAGAAGTAAGCATAGATTAATGTTCATCCACGCATATTTATCAAGAATCGATGCTCGATTAATGTTTTTTAATTGACAAACAAAAGTTTAGTAAAAATGACTTGTTGGTGGTGGTGGGGTGGTGGTGATGGTGTGGTGGAGGTGGTGCGGTGGGTGGGTCGCTGGTCGTCGGCGGCGCGGTGGAAGTCTCGCTGGTCGGTGTCTCGACGGTCTGGTGGCGGCAGTTGTGAGTTTTTTCTATTCTTTTATGTTTTTTTTATTCTTTTTTATTTTTTATTTTTTGATCTTGAACAAATTAAAAATAGAGTTTGCTTGTATTTGGGTATTAATTATTGATAAGGGTATATTCGTTCTGTTTGGTCTTGATGTAATAAAATTAAATTAATTTACAGAATTGAACTAATAAACTCCTTTATGTGGGTTTGAACTAATAAAAAAATGGGCTTGCATATATCCGCCGCCTTTTACAAATTGTCCCGATCTAATTTCCAAAGACTTTTCATGCATCGAGATAAATTTGATCCATCAACAGAGATTGATGCTATTGTTGCTGAAAAAAAATTCAAAAAAGAAAAAAAATCAAAAAAAAAAAGTCAACGCCGGAGACCGGCGGTCTCCGGCGGCTGACCGGCAGTCTCCGGTGGTGGTGGGTCAAAATTGGTGTCAAAATTGAAATCAGGGTTAAAATTGGTTAATTGATGAAATTGGGTTAAATTGAGGTGTAAATCATGAAATTGGAGTTGAATTGAGTTTCAATGAATTGGGGGTAATTTTGGTATATATAAAAAGATTTTCCTTATTTGCAAATAAGTTTGAATGAGCTGGATTTATTTGAAAGACAAAAAAGTTGGATGTCCCTCTTTTAATTAAGTGCCCTTGTCATGGGCCTATTTGCCATTTGCCCTATTATTATTATGAATATTTTTCTTTACTATTATATATACCTCCTAAAATGAAGTATGTGATCTTACCTCACGAGGTTTCTCGTATTTTACCGCTTACTAATTTTCAAATAAAAGGGTAAAACGGACAAAGCACATTTTGTGTAATTTAAAGGGTCAACACTGTCCGATGGGGATTTTCGTATTACACAATATGAGGGTGATTTTCGTATCAACTT
>NW_012195010.1:950119-981889 GCF_000504015.1 Erythranthe guttata | reverse complement strand
GGGGAAAAGAGGAGGATTTAAGTTTTTGCCGATACTAGCTGGACCTTTTATAAATGCATTCAACTCAAACTTGAATCGTAGTCATTAAATATTATCTTTATACTTCACTAGAATATTAAAATAATGAAGTAATTAATAATATTGGGAAATAAATGTACTATTTTTTATTTTGTTTTATCATTTTTAAAGAGCACATGCATAAAAACAAATTTCGCGGTTAATTTAATCTTTGATAAAAATGTTATGGAATGTTCAACAATAAGACATATAGGAATGAGGTGTGTCGTAATTTAGATAGGATTATCTTCATCCTTATAATTCAACCTTTATTTGATATTCGTTTCTTATTTGGATTGTTCCATCACACTGGATAGGTTTGGGTGGGGTGGGGGTCTGGGAGGGTTGGAGTGGGGAAAATAAACTATAAACTAATAAAGAATAAATGTGTACATCCATTATTTTTTGGGAAAATCGGTTAAAACACCGCAAAAATATTTTGTATAGATAACAATTTGCTTGAATATGCTAAAAGTCCATTGGATAACTTAGCTGGACAACTTACACTGAAAATAGACTGAAAGTGGACAACCTACATTAATAGAAAATTTGTTTATTACTACGAAATTTTTGGCTATGGTAAATATCCGTAATAAAATGTATTTTTTACTACGGAACAATTTTGAAGTCGTAGTAAATACTAGAATTTACCGTAGCAAAAAAATATTTGGTACGACCATTTACCGTAGTAAAACTTTTGTCACGCCCGTATATGCTACGGGGCAAATTCGTAGCAAATCCATAGCAAAAGCCTTTTTAGTACGAATTTAATACCTTTTGTTACAGTTAATAATCGTAGTAAAAATACATTTTTCTACTAGTGCTAGATGGAGAGCTTAGTCTAAAACAGACAACCTGGTCTTAAAACGAACATGTTAGTTAGAGAACTTGGACTAAATGCAAACATCTTAGACTGAATGGAGGACTGGGATCTAGACCGCTGAGAATAGCATTTTTCAGTGACGTGGTTGGTGAAATTTAGGTGGTTAACGGCAAGGGACGGGTAGGGAGAGGCGGTGGATGGTAAACGCCATTTTTTGAACTGATGTGTTTATTAGGATGAATCGGATTATGAAGAATAGGGTATTTTCAGCCTACAATATCTATTTTCAGTCTAAACTCTCTAACTAAGCTGCCTGATGGACTTTTGGCAAAATAGAAATATATGATTGTCATGATATAAAATGAAATTAGACTTGAAGGGTGTTTATAAATACTTGTAAATGGTGAATAGTAGTTTACCTCTATACTTTTTCGATTTGCACTTTGCCACCTGAATAAAAACAATTGCACGATACAACTTGAACTCATTTTTTTGTGCCACGCCGTCATATCTGCATATTTTCGGGCCAAAGTCAGGGAAGACGATAGATAGGAGCCGTTGTCGAGTCTTTGCCGCTGCCGCGAGATCTGAGAACAATGTAAGGGAATATTTATTTTTTACTTTTTTATTTGTTTCGAATTTTGTGTGTTTGTGGTTTGATCAATTGTTTTGAGTCCTTCTCCGGCCCCGTGTTCTGAGGTTAAAATATCTTTCTCCCTATTCCTTTTTCTCCTCTCGATCTCAGTCTGTTTCTGGTTTTTCTTGTGTAAAATTCAGTTGCAGCAAAAAATTCGATGATGTTGAAGAAGATGGGCAAACAACAGGCCAATTGGAGAAAATCAGCTATGTACATATACAGTTATATGTAGTCATATACAATCATACATAGTCGTGTATAGTCATATATAAGAAATGTAATGTTTTATAAATGTACAGTGATGCTGATGGTTGTTTTAATTGAAGAATTTACACGTGTGATTTTTTTGATATATATTGTGGGAATACAAGTTGACTTGTAATACCAAGTTCAAATTATGATTTTTTATTTATTTATTATTTTTTTTTTGGAATGTTGATTGATTTTTTTCATAAATAATAGTCTTTATTTTTTTATATATAATCGAAAATATACAATTTGAAGTTGAAAATGTAAAAAAAAGAAAAAACGGTAATATGAAGCAAGAATATGACTATAGTCATATATTATCATATAATGTCATATTTGAAATAGTAAATTTTTCGAGAGAAAGAAAACCAGAAAATTTTTTTATAAAAAAATTAAATTTATATTTGATTTTTTTAAATAAAAAATATTGAAAAAATAAAAATAATAAATAAAAAAATGCTAAATGCAGTTGGTGGAAATGTTGAATGTAGTCGAGGCAAAAATTGCATGTAAGGGCATCATAGTCTTTTTGCCTCTTCAGGGAGTATCTCAAAGAAATAATTTTAGGGGTGAACCAATCCCTATATATTTTCCATTTTAGGGATGTATATCAAATAGCCCCTAAATAAAATTCAATCAGAATTTTCTTGAAAAATCTTTTGTTGTTGGAGAATTATTGATACCACTCACAATAAGCAATAGTTCCTGGAATTGCAAAAATGTTAGCTTTTTTAGCTTTTTGAACCAAAGTGTTCGAAGATATCCGACGTCAAATTTGGCGCATGTTTATGTTTAAAGGTCAGTTCTAGTGCCCTTTTGAAGCTTGACCCAAAAAGAAGAAGAAAAATCTTGAAAATTTGAGCACAAAAGAAGAAGACGAAAGATTGAAAAACGAGAGGAAATGCACTCTACGAAAGTTAGGGAAACATAAAGGAAATGCAGGCTTGTGATTTCAAAAGGACACAAAATCCCTTTCAACTCGCATGAGCAAAGGGCGTGGGTTTAATCCTGGCCATTTTGACCCGTAAATGAGTCAAATATTCATATGATACAATTATTTGAGTTTAGATCCGATTGAGAATTTGTTTTATTTAGATGGTAACCTACAAAAACAAAAATAATTTAGACGGTGTAATGTTACTTGACCAATTATAAAAGTAATTAGCATAGCAATATAATATAGAAAAAAAAAGTTACATAGCAGTGTATGACACATCATCTAGGCCCATAATGATTTCAATATGAAAGAGAGATCTATGGTCAGAAGTTAGAATTGGGGTGGTGGTATTAGTGTCATCACATGTCACAATAAATCCAAGATTTAACAAAATAACAAATAGTTCAGCAAAAAAAAAAAAAATTGCTTTAGTATTATATTTATGGTGAAATTTTCTATACCTATAAAGATCAAGTTCCTTGTGAATATGTCCATACAAAAATATTTGTTATCTAAAAGTTCAGACATAAACATATTTTACTTAAAATACCATCAATGACAAAAATATCCTCAAACTTTAATATTACTTTAATTTCGCATGTCAAAGTCCTAATTTAACCCCGATTTTTTAGTGATTTACTAATTTAGGATGTCAGTCCGATGCTGCAGCCGTCGCCGCCTGCCGCTTTCCAATAAAGTGTAATAGCGGCTAATGCAGTATATCGGTCAATACAATATACTAGTAGCGGTCAATACAATATAAGTTGTGATCGACATGGTATAGTACATACGTTCAACATATTTATTGGATGACACTTTTCCATTTCCTTCAACAAGATACGCTAAGCCCATTCATGACTCTGTCTGTCCTTTTCGTGCTCCAATTATGCAAAGGCGATGGAGAACGTCTAATTCATAGAAATTGTTGGAAAATGGCATGCTACCGTATACATCGGAACTTTGATTTTTTTTTTTTCAATTATGAATTCTATAGAGAATATATATCTGTCATGTTGAACGTAAGCATATAAATATGTTTAATGTTTCAATTAAATCTAATCGCATGTAGTTGGACGATATTTAAAAAAAAAAAGATTCGTGTTGCTTTTCTTCTTCAATTCTATTGTCACATCGAAGCCCTTGCTGGATCAATTTCATGCCTTCTTCAATGTTGGAATCGGGCTTCACCTTGTCGAGGTTTTGCCACTGAGAATTAGCACTTGATAGGCCTCGGTTAGATATGGTGAATTCGGATTTTTAACAGATTATTAGGGAATCTGTCAAAAACCCGGGAATTAAAAAGAAAGAGCAGGGACGACACTCTAAAAGGGGGATGCATGAATTTTATTTCCCTTATTAGGGTTAGAATTATGTTTCTCTCCCTCTTAAGTTATATATTTATAGGGCGGAATTCTTTTCCAACCCTAGAATAGTAGAATCCCAAGTCCGTCATGATTTAAAGAACATTTCTTCAATCCCTTGTTTTTCCAACTATTAAATTGAAAAAAGAATGTAACGATTAAATATTCATGACGAGGCAAACGTCCTTGTTGACTTAAGTACCATATTGCATTTTTCTCCCTTTTGGGAAAATGGAAACGCCCAAATCAGGGACCTGCCAAATGGTAAACCCAATTTGAAAAATCTAGTCTATAACTTTGGAAATGTTATTTTCTCAATTTTTTATTTCGTAATCAACTATTACGAACTTCATAGTTGATGATATTAATATTCGAACATGCTAAAGCAACAACTTTATTCTTAGTTCAGCATAGTAAGGAATCCTCACCACAAGAAGTGTAACCCTCAATGGTTCAGGTGTAAGCTAGCCGTGGGTTCACAACCATTTGTGATTCGAACAAATCTTTGTTCGTATACGGACTCATCTCATGTGTCCCGATTGAGATTAGAACTTCTATTTATCTCAATGGCCGATCTTATCGGTTCAAACCCAATGGATCATGATGATGCCTAACAACTACGTGTCATGATCCCCTAGTTAAAAATGAAGTGTCTGCATTAACCTTCAACTATAGTTAACGTACAATACGGTCCATGCGACAACAAATGTCCCGATCGAACTAGAGGCATTAGCCAATCAAGACTGTGCAAACGTTCTAAAGCTATAATAATATTCGATCAAGAGAAATTATTTTCTCTAATCACCCCACTTTCTATTTCCCCGAAGATTCTATGGACTATACACTGAAAACACACACATGGCATCCTTGCACTCAGGTAAGCGGTCGAATACCTAATCATAAAGCATCATACTCCTACTAGATTTCAGATTTGTTAAATTGATTAGACTCATGGACAAGTCACAACACATCTGGTCCTCTAGTAAAGTCACGGTGGCGTATTATGTCCTAAGGGCTAATGATGTACTACTATAAACGTAAAATCTTTACTTAATTAATGGAACCACTTATAGATTCTAACACGATGGATGCTCAATGAACTCATCTATTATGAGAACCCATTCAAGTATGTTGATCTTTTTTGTTAGAGTAGGTGACCGAAGAGCCAACTAATTGTTGTGTTTTCTCACGCTACTTATAAATAATCTATTTCGTATTAATGATAGAAAATCCCTTTGGTATTCTATATCTTTGTCCCTTGCATAAGCATAGATGTAGTCCTTACAGTTACTTAATTACTATAAATAGATCTAGTAGAATCGTAAGATTATTTATTTAAGTATACTAATTGTTAAACATAGGTCCTAGTCAATGGGTTACACAACTAATGAGGATATCGACCATTCCGTTCGAGACTAGCACTTAGTATATGTGTACTGCGTCTCATCAGTCAATGGTGTTGTGACATCGGCATACATAAGTGTGCTTATAAGTTGATAAGTTCACTGAACTCCCTCAATCTAGAGATCTCTAAGTGATTCCCAATAATCGAGTAAAGGTTTATATGATATAGTTGTACACCATTAATCCTTAAGACGCAGACATCACCGTAACTTCACTAGAGGACCAGCAGTATCGTGACCTGTCCCTGAGTTCCACCGAGGACCGCCCCAATGGCCAGTGTTCGTGCAATCCGAAATCTAGTGGGAGTTATGTGCATTGTAGTATGGGATTTGATCGCATGATCAGTCATGGATATGCCTTGTGTTCTTATGATTTATAATCAATGAAATCTGTGGCCATAACTGAAAGAGTCGTGATTAGAGGAATGTGTTTCTCTAAGTCAAACACGAACGGATTATATAATAAAAACTTCCACACAGTTATTAAACTCATAAAAGGGTTTCGATGAACAAATGCCTCTAGTTCAATCGAGATATATGTATTGAAGGGATCGTACTGTACGTTAACTATATCACACGGTTCTTGCAGGCACTTCATTTGTATCTAAGGAATCATGACGCGTAGTTGCTAGACGCCAATCTTGATTTGTTGGGTAGTTAAGTTGAAACTAGCTTCAACTTAATTATAACTCTAGGGACGAGTTTAAACCACAATGGGTTACGGCTAGCTTACACCTGGACCATCGAGGGTCACACTGCTCGTGCACTTAAGATCCTTAATGCAGCGAGCTAAGATTAATTAGTTAATCTTACTGTAATTGGAAGTCAATGTGATTGAGTCCAACATTTGTAATTGTTAATTACGAATGAGAATAAGTAGAGGAAAGGAGTTCGACGGAAAGTTAGTGAACTTTAAACATTGGGAAGTTTACCGATTTGGCAGGTCCTAAATTAGGGTTTCCAATTTTGGAAATTGGAAAATTGCAAAGTGGTACTCGCATGGACGAGAATTATGTGCTCTTCATCAAAATATAATTGTTATACTTTTTGCGAGTATTCGGTTGTTAGAAACGAGCCGAGAAAGAGAGTGGGCTTAAGCTGTTAGGCTTAGCCACTTAAGGCCTGTTAGGGTTTTCACAAGGACCATATAAATAGAATTTATATACCTTATGAAACACACAAGAAAAGCATGAAACCCTAGCCTCTCTTCCTCCATCAGCAGTCCAGCTTGCATACGAAACCCTGCCGCCGCATTGGCATCTTCTTTTTCCCCTCATTCTTCTTCGTTGCACTTAGCCTATCACATATCTAGTGATGCGTGGATAGTGGATTGAATATACGAGGTAAAACCTAAGAGGAGGAAGATTCTTGTGCCGCCATCAGGTTCGCCTTCACGCGCCGCCACAAGCCGGTGATGTGAGAACGCAATTCTGAAAAACGGCTCTCGCATTTTCTGCGCAATCCAACGAGAAAATTCGACATAAATCAAACGGTGATCGGATGGACATGAAATTTTGACAAAAGCTTCGGACTCGTGGATATATAGTACCTCAGAAGGAATTTGCGATCCAGTCAATAACCATGGAGATACTGAAGTCGGAGGAGGCCTGTAATTTCAGATCAGAAAACAGGTTGGGTCAGAGGAGTGGGAAAAGCAGCTTTAGCCATCTTCTCGAGTCTTCATTCGATTTACGCTTCAAGGGTAAAATCTCGTTTTCCCTAATTAATAAATATATATTAATTAATTTATATTAATTGAGATTAATATATGTTAATTGGTTATTGAATCACATGAATCTAAATGTGTTCATGTGAATCGTTCGTTGAGCATGTTTATTATTTGATTTAATTTCGCGAGCATGCTATGATGATTTAATTTACGTTATTTAAATTAATTATTTATACGAGCATGTTTGTTGGTGATTGGAAGTGAAAAGGTACGCAATTAATTGTAGTTATTGTGCACGTGTATGTTTAAAAAAATTAGTTATATAAATAATTTTTTTTTGTTTTCCGTTGCGTACACCTCCCCGATTCCCAACAGTGGTGTTAGAGCTACGATTGCCCAATTAATTGCCTACATGTTTATTGTTTTCGATTGCATGTGAATATGTTATTGAATTGATTGAATTGATGAAATTGGAATTGGGTTGGTTCAATTTTAATTTAATTTTAAAATTGGATTTGATCAATTTTGAAATTGGAATTAGAAAATTGGGTTTTGGTTTTAAAATTGTATTTGATCGATTTTAAAATTGGAATTGGAAATTGGATTTAAAATTAAAATTGAATTTTGGTGGCCTAGATTTCGTGGTGCTATTCGCAAATTTGTTGCGATGTGACGCGCGTTAACGTAATAAGGCAGATTTGCGGAAACTCGGCTGGCTACTCTAACCGCTCCCTATTTCTGCGGCTATATGAACATATATTAGCATGAATTTAATAGAAAGGCTTCCATGGTCGCGCGGTCGAAAAATGATTTTTGTGGTTGTGGATAGATTATCCATTTACGCACATTTTATGACATTGGCCCATCCATATTTGTTCAAAGACGTCGCCAACGAATTTTTTCGAGATGTGGTGAATCTTCATGGTATTCCACTTCTATAGTGTCAGGTCATGATAAGGTGTTTATCAACTTAATTCGAGAGTTATTCCTCCTTCAAGGGAATGCTTTGTGCACAAGCACATCTTATCTCCCTGAATCGGATGGTCAAACCGAAGTCTTAAATAAATATTCAAATACGGTGGTGGCTTACGTCCATACAAACATTCAAACAGTGCCATTCCAATTGACAGGTTTATCTTAAATTACAAACTTATAGACAACACTCAATTTTCAAACACGTATATCAAAAGCTTTCTAGCCGATTCTATAGGTCGTTCCAGGTTGTGGCTCGAGTGGGTTCAGTCGCATATCGTCTTGAGCTTTCTGTCTCACTTTCACCCCGTGTTCCATGTCTCTTTTCTTTGATGGAAATTGGGGGATCATGTAAGTCAGTCGCTACATTACCACCTTATACGCTCGATGGTGGACCGGTGGTTGAACCAGAGAAAGCGCTCGCTAGACGAATGGCGGTGTGCAATGGAGGTGAGGTCCAAGAGGTTCTAGTGAAATGGCGGTCCTTGCCAGCTGAAGATTCTACGTGGGAAGCTGTGGGAAATATTGAAGGATGCTTTCCATCATTTCCGCTTGATGACAAGGAGGCTTCTGAAGGGGTGGCGAATGTTACGGTTCGTAGAAGTTCACGCCCACCAAAGTCAAATCCACTTTTTGAGGAGTAGAAGAAGTTGATTGATTTCTTTTTGATATGATCCTAACTAAATCCAACACGAAGAACTGGAAGATAAGGAAGAGGGAAATTCGTTGGACAAGTCGAATTTCATGCATCCCGAAAGTCCCGTATAATTCTGACAGAGTACACTATTTGGCTTATTACTCTCTCATCGAAAATCCAATTAAGGTGATTCGAATTGCTACGGAAAGCCAACTTAAAGATCTAAAACTTTGATGTTTTGATCCGAGAGCGATTTGGTGTGGAAGAGGTCAGAAATCAAACTTGAAGTTAACACACGTGCACAGCCAAGTGTCTACTCGAGTTATGAAGAGTGTTCGTGTGGTCAACTTGATGTTTGGAGTTTGTATTTTATTAGATTAGGTTTTTATATTAGGATTTAGTTAATTTTTATTATTTTAGAGTTATTTATGGCTAGGATTTTCTTATTTATTTGTTTCCTTATTATAGTTTAGATAAGAGTCATTTTCCTTGTGAAAAAGGAGCCTTTTTAGATCTTATAAATAGGTTGCCAATTTGGCTTATTTTAATGGACGAATTTTGATGATTTAATGGAGTTTATTCTCTTTCGTTCTTTAAGAACTGTTCGAACATTTCGGTGGATTCCGTTTGTTCACCCGACTTATCAATCGATCTTTCACAATCGATTGTGGCGTCTTCGCATACCAAGGTTCTTGCCTTCTTATAGGCAACGGATCGCGGTTCCACCCTTTGATTCCTTCTTTGGACGGTTCAGGATTTGATATCCGAAGTATTGATATCGGGTCTCGTCACATGATTGGCGTGGTTCGTATCATTTGGTACTCAGAGCCATCTTCCTAAGAAGGTTTCGCCTATCATTTATCTTTTTTTTAGTCAGTCTTTGTTTTCATGTATTTGTTTTGTTTTTCGTTTCGTGTCTATTGTTGTTGAGTCTTCTAGTCTTTCGTGTTGTCTATTTAGAGTCCATAAACCAATAAAAAAGAAAAAAAGAATTCGAAATTTATTTTTTGTTTGAAGTTTCTTAGAGTCTAAGTTTTTTTGTCTAGAGTCAAAAAAAAAAAACATAATCGAAAAAAAAGAAAAAAAAATAACGAGTGAGTTTTGTTATTCGTTAATCTCGTGAACTCTATTAATTTTCTTTCTTGTGGCGTCAACATTATAACTTTGGTTTGTGGTTCTATATAGCCATTGGGTCAAGTTGGTAGTTCCATACTTTCGGTTTGCGTTTCTATATAAACGTTAGGTCGGAGTGCTAACAAGGAAAATTTAATCTTGTTTATTGGATGGGGAATTTAATTATTAATTGTTCGTAAAAGGAAAAGAAAAAGTTCCAAATACAGTGAAGAACTTTCTGCCTCATGGATTCGCTTTCAATACTACACGCCCATTCCAAAGAATCGAATTCGAGGACGAATTCTTTTGAAGAGATTCGCTTTCAATACTACACGCCCATTCCAAAGAATCGAATTCGAGGACGAATTCTTTTAAAGAGAGGGAGTATGATATGATCCTAACTAAATCCAACACGAAGAATTGGAAGACAAGGAAGAGGGAAATTCGTTGGACAAGTCGAATTTCGTGCATCCCGAAAGTCCCGTATAATTTTGGCAGAGTACATTATTTGGCTTATTACTCTCTCATCGGAAATCCAATTAAGGTGATTCGAATTGTTACGGAAAGCCAACTTAAAGATCTAAAACTTTGATGTTTTGATCCGAGAGCGATTTGGTGTGGAAGAGGTCAGAAATCAAGCTTGAAGTTAACACACGTGCACAACCAAGTGTCTACTCGAGTTAAGAAGAGTGTTCGTGTGGTCGACTTGATGTTTGGAGTTTGTATTTTATTATATTAGGTTTTTATATTAGGATTTAGTATATTTCTATTATTTTAGAGTTAGTTATGGCTAGGATTTTCTTATTTATTTGTTTCCTTATTATAGTTTAGGTAAGAGTCATTTTCCTTGAGAAAAATGAGCCTTTTTAGATCTTATAAATAGGTTGCCAATTTGGCTTATTTTAATTTTTAATGGACTAATTTTGATGATTTAATGGTGTTTATTCTCTTTGGTTCTTTAAGAACTGTTCGAACATTTCGGTGGATTCCGTTTGTTCACCCCGACTTATCAATCGATCTTTCGCAATCGATTGTGGCGTCTTCGCATACCAAGGTTCTTGCCTATCAGGCAAATGGGTCGCGGTTCCACCATTGATTCCTTCTTTGGACGGTCAAGGATTTGGTATCCGAAGTATTGATATCGGGTCTCGTCACATGGTTGGCGTGGTTCGTATCACTTTTATGTATTTATTTCCTTATTTTCTTAGTTAGTGCCTTCTTAGTAGCATAACAGATTAGAAGTTTTTTCCTTTACAAACTAGGGTTGGGAGCATATTTAAACCTTTTACGTGTTCTTTCAAGGATATACATAATTATTTTATGAAATTTCTTTCTTACTTGCATAAGAATATTGCAATACTTTGAGATTGTATCACAAGGTGAAAGAAGACATTGGTACATACCTCATTGGGTTCTTCTTCCATGTAAACTACCGTATTGCTTTTATTTACTCCATTGTGTAACTTTTGTGATGTTTTGTGTTGGATTTGTGAACAAATAACTTTTGTTGAACAAATAAACACGAACCAAAATGACCTAACTCGACATTACAAGAGAGGGCGTCGGACCACGATACCTCGGTGACGACATAAAGATACCATAGCTCGCGAGCCCAGCACCTAAACGAGGTAAAACGGGCCCAAAGTAATAAAGGCCCAAGATACGTGACTTGAGAGCAGGGAGAAACCCTAAAAAAGGAAACCTTGTAGGCCAAGGTTTCATCATCTATAAATAGGAGAAGGCACTATATTATTTACACACATGCTTTTACACGTACTTTTCACGAATACACTCAAAAACACAATACTGACATGATCGTCGGAGCTTTCCCGCCGGGAACCCCTCCCGGCGTTGCAGGTTTCTTCACCGGAATCCGGATCATACGCATGGAAGGAAAGAAGAAGCCCTACGGATCAAATCAAGTGGCGCCGTCTGTGGGAAAGTTCTAGAATTTTGGAACACAACTTCCAGGAAAATATTAGATCTGCCCTTGGAAGTCCAGATCTGAGCTAAAAAACGTGGAGAGCAATGGAGGAAGGAGATACAGTCGCCCGAAACTTACAAAAGAAGTTGGATGCAGCAGTTCGCGACACGCCCGGTATCGATCCATCGTCTGTCCTGAAGGATAAGTCAGGATGCAGCCTAGTTACGCCTGAAAAGGAAGGTCGGATTCCCCTCTTCTTGGGTAGTCCCTCTTTTGAGTTCCAGAGCGGTGAAGCCGCTTCGAAAAGACCAGCTATGGCCCCGGCTCCACCCTCCAATGAGCGTACATACACCAGAGACGAGGTGGAGACCATGATCACCAAGGCCATTCGGAATTACACTCAATCCTTACCCCAGGACAACCGGCCTAGGAGAGACTTTCGGAGAATCGAGAAGGCAATAGTCAAGGCGTCAGGACTGAGGTGGATAGTCTGAGGCGCGATATGAACGAATTAAAAGCCTTGCGGAATGGTCCGACACGAGCTCTCGAAGGATCTAGCCCCTTTGCCAGGCATCTCGATAACGATCCCATACCAGCTAATTACCGACCTATTCTATTCGAGTACAATAGCACATCGGATCCCGCTGAGCACCTGAGTCGGTTCAATAACACAGCATCGCTCCACCAGCTCACTGAAGGAGTAAAGTGCCGCGCCTTTGTCACCACTTTAGCCGGGCCGGCTCAAGCCTGGTTCGGTTTGCTGCCCCCTGGAAGCGTACACTCCTTTGGACAGTTTGCCAAGGCCTTCATGAATCAGTTCGCTAGCTCGAAGAAGTGCAAAAAGACCTCGCTGTCGCTGTTCAGTATTCGTCAGAAAGAGAAGGAAAGTCTTAGGAACTACATCAAACGGTTCACTTCGGCCACTTTAGAAGTCCCCACTACTAGCGATGAGGTGCTTATGGCGGCTCTTTCACAAGGGCTGAAAGATGATGAGTTCTTCCGAGCCCTAGCGCTGGAACCCCCACCTGATTTCGATAATCTGCTGGAGAGAGCATCTAGGTTCATTAACCTGGAGGAAGCCCGACAACAGAAAGTGGAAGAATCTCACCAGACACTGAACGTACGAACCAACGAAGCGAAGAAAGGCAAAGAGCCCATGGTACCTCGAAGAGATACAATGCCCGGCTGAGGTGCGGCCCCGGATGCCAAAGGATCCCGATATCAATCATATCAGCCTCTCACGCCACCCTTGTCTCATGTGTTATGCGCAATCGAGAAGAGAGCTGACTTGCGTTGGCCCCGGTCCGCTCGAGAAGAACCCCGCCGAAATCCGGCACTGGGTACCTTTTGTCGTTTTCATAATGAATATGGACATGTGACGGATGACTGTTCGCATCTAAAGGATGAGGTGGAGCGTCTTATCAGAGATAATAAAATTGGGGACTTTGTGAAGATAGACACCCCCCCCCCCCCCCCGAGGACAAAAACGCGAAGCTCAATTCAGAAATCCTGCGCGAGTCCCGCCTCCACCACCGATGCCCAAACGAGGATTCATCCAGATGATTTCAGGAGGACCTACGGGAGGAGATACTCACCGGGCTAGGCGACACCATCTCAGTAACCTCAAAAACAATCCCGAAGTTTGCCAAATCCTCAAAAACAAACGAGTGGTGCGAATAAACTCCGACTCTCAATTGGTAATACACCAGCTAGAAGGAGATTACGAAGTGAAAAATGATAGAATGAAGGGATATGTGAACAAAGCCCGAGCGGTGCAAGAAACTTTCGAGGCTTGCACTGTGCATCAGATCCCGAGAAGTGACAACCAGCGAGCTGACTTCCTCGCCAAAATTGGGTCGTCAGTGGCTGACTGCGTCGAGAGAAAGATTTCTATCCTCATCGCTCCCACCCCGACACCTGGGATCATGTTAATCGACGAGGAGCCTGACTGGCGGACACCTTTGTTCGCATATTTTAGGGGAGAGCAAGCCGGTACAAATAGAGAGCAACATCGTTTAGCATACAAAGCCAGACACTTTTACGTGCGACATGGGATATTATACAAAATGAACTTCACCATGGTAGACGCAAGATGCTTAGGAAAACAGGAGGTAAAGCACGTTCTTGACGAGGTACACCGAGGAGGTTGTGGGGAACACGGAGGAGCTCGAGCCCTCATACAGAAGTTATATCGTGCGGGATATTATTGTTAGAGTAGGTGACCGGCAAGCCAACTTGTGGCTGTGGTCTTTCTCTTTTCTTTGTAATAAAACAATCGTTTTTCGTTCGTAATAATAAAATATCTTATTTGGCATTCTATATCTGTTATCCCATGCAAGCAGCATAGATATAGTCCTAACGAGTTACTCTATTACTGTGAGTTGATCTAGTAGAATCGTGAGATAACTCAGCAATGTAATGTAACTGTTAAACCTTGTTCCTAGTCGATGGGTTACGCCAATAATGAGGATACCGGCCTTTCCCTTTTGAGACTAGCACTTAGTGTATGTGTACTGCGTCTCATCAGTCCTCGGTGTTGTGACATCGGCATACTTGAGTGGGTGCTCATACTGGATGAGTTCACTGAACTCCCTCGCCCTAGAAATCTATAAGTGGTTCTCATTCATCGAGTAATAGGTTTCTAAGATATAGTTGTACACCATTAATCCTTAAGACCCAGACATCACCGTGACTTCACTAGAGGACCGATTGTATCGTGACCTGTCCCTGAGTCCCACCGCGGACCGCTCCAAGGGCCAACGTTCGTGCAATCCGAAATCTAGTGTGAAGTCTGTGCATTGTAGTAGGGGATTCGAGCGCTTGAGTAGTCATGGATGTCCTGTGTGTTCTGACGGTTTATAATCCATGGAATCTCTGGCCAGAGTTGATAGTGGGGTGATTAGGGAAATGTGTTTCCCTAAGTCGCACACGAACGGATTTATAATACCTAGAACGTTCGCACGGTTATTGAACTTTATAAGAGGTCTCGGTGAACCAATGCCTCTAGTTCAATCGGGACATGTGCTACGAAGGGATCGTACTGTACGCTAACTATATCATAAGGTTCTTGCAGGCACTTCATTTGTATCTAGGGAATCATGATGCGTAGTTGCTAGACGCCAATCTTGATTCGTTGGGCACCGATTTGATCGGGATTAGGTAAAATGAGTTTTACTCTAATCGGGACTCTTGGGAGGAGTTCGTATAAGAACAATGTGTTGTTCGAATCACAAAGAGTTGTGAGCCCACGGCTAGCATACACCTGAACCATTGAGGGTCACACTTCTCGTGTAACATGGATCCTTGATAACAATGAGCATAGATTAATATGTTAATCTTTGCAAAGTTGGAGGTCAATATGATTGAGTCCAAGATTCGTGATTGTGGATTACGAGTCGGAATAAACGTAGAGAAAGAGAAATGCGGAATTTAGTGAACTTTCTAAATTGGGAAGTTTCCCGATTTAGCAAGTCCACTAAAGTGGAAGTTTCCAATTTTGGAAATTGGAAATTTCGAAGAGGCACTCGTATCGACGAGGACTTTGAGCTCGTCACAAATATAATTTTGTTATAATTTTGTGGACGATCGTTTATTAGAAACGAGGCCGTAAAGGGAACGGGCTTAATGCATCAGTGGGTCAAGCCCAATGACTTAAGCCCGCTAGGGTTGAAAACCCTAGGTATAAATAGAACTCAAAAGGAGTTTTGAGATCAGATTTTTTCAGCACCAAAACCCTAGCCGCTCAGCCCCCCTCTCGGCCGCTGCATCTCCGCCGCGCCACCGCCGTCCGCCGCCGGAATCCGCCGGTTTTTCCTCTCGTTTCTCTGTCGTATTCCCTTTGTTATCTAACCCCTTTGTATCTAGTGCTACAGTAGGGGGAGATCCGTTTATTCGAGGTGAAACCTAATTGGAGAGGAGTTGCTACCCCGACGGAATCGCCGCATCGCCGCTGCACCGCCGCACGCGCCGCTGCACCGCCCACGCGCCGCCGCCGTCGTCACGCACGCGCCGCCGTCGCCACACCTTCGGTCCAGCTGCCGTTTGGTGGTGTTCCTGCAGCCCCTAGGAGTGGTATATAGCAGCTTGTACGTGACTCGTTCTAGGATTTCGATTCGTCGAAATCGCACGCTACAAGAGGTAAATGAATCGAAACTTTCGTAAATTAGTTCGAGCATGTTTGTATGAATTATAATTTACGATTATGAGTAATATGTGATTACGTGTTTCGATTTCATTAAATGATGAATAAGCATGTTTCGTGATTTTCGGTTTTATGTATTTTTCAATTAAATCGAAAAATTACCATATGTATGGTGGAAGCGTTAAGGTACGTTGACTATATGATTAGTTTTGCATGTAATCGAAACTAGTTCGATATAAAATTTTTAAATTCCGCTGCGTATACATGCACGATCCCCAACAGTGGTATCAGAGCCACGGGTTAATCGTTTATTTGTCAACGTGTTTATCGTTTTCGAAAGCATGCTTCGATTTGTTGAATTGTTGAATTTTTGGTGTTATCAAAATTGGGTGGTTTAATATTAATTAAATATTTTGAATATTTCAGAAAATATAAAAAAAATTAATTTTTGAAAAAATTCGTTTTTGCTGCTGTTTTTCCCCAGCTGACCGAACCGGTCCGGTCGAACCGGTCCGACCGGTCCGGTCAGCACAAACAAAAAAAAAAAAAAAAAAAAAATTATTTGATTTTCTGAGAATTAATATTAAAGTTAATTGATTTTTAATTTTTGAAATTATTTATCAATTAAACCCAATTAGATAATTGATCCATTAATTTAATTTGAATTCAATGAATAGTGTTGGATTAATTATTTAATTTAATTGTTAAATTAGTTTAATTAATGGAACACAAATTAGATAGCAAATAACTAATGGACTTCATTCTTATTTGATTGATTTATGAATGAAGGAGGTCCGTTAATTATATTTGCAATTTATCGTATTAATTAATTAATTCATGAGATGAATAATTGTGATTAAGTACGATGATGATCGTATGTCTCTCTTAGGATCAATATGCGTTTCCACATACCTAGAGAACATAGTTGTAGGAATCACAAACGATCATAACCTAAAACTTCCGATGAGCTAATAAAATTTAATGAATAAAATCCCTCATTCTTAATCAAGAATAATTATCAAGCTATAAAGAAAAACCAAATTGTTGAATTTTTCTTTCCTTCTACCAACAATTAAATTATGTGTAGCCTCTCATAATAGTGCAGTAAGCCGTGTTAGCGGGGAGTGCTATTGTGGGATAAGCTGTAATTTAATTGACATTAGATGGAGATACGGTCATAGATAAAATTATGTTGGATTAATGTGGTCGGCTAGATTAACTAGGGATTGCATTAGTTTGATATAGTTGGATCTATGACATCTCATATTGGTAGGCTAGACTTGACACACGAAGATTTTGATATTCGCTAGATTAACTTAGGTCATTATCAAGTGTGAGGTAAATCGATCTTTAGGGTCACATAGTGATGTGATTGATAGTACTCTACCTTTAGGCTTATGTAATTGGGATAGATTAACTACGGGTTACATTAGCGCTATTGGACCTAAAGCCCATTAAAGAAAAACAAGTTTTCTCGATTGTCTGCTAGAGGGTGGTGGAATTCGATAAAATTAGTGGGAGAACAATTAAAATATAAAAGTCCAAAATTTTAATTGTAACGATTATTACGAACTAAACTCTAATTATTGTCTTCTTAAAATTTTCTCAGCAACAATGTCCAAACATCCCATTTCCTCAATCCTCGACCAAAACAAACTCACCGGTCCAAACTATTTGGATTGGCTTCGCAATCTGAAACTTGTGCTCCAAGTCGAGGAGCGTCTCTATGTGCTCAATGAACGTCCCCCCGCTGCTCTTCCTGCGACTGCTACTGCTGACGAGACTGCCACTTTCGAGGCATGGAAGAAGGACGACCTCCATGCGAGGTGCTACATGCTAGCATCCATGGTGCCAGAGCTCGCGAGGAAGTATGAGTCTCACGTGCATGCTTATGATATCAAGCACCATCTTGAAAGCATGTACAGTGAGAATACTAGGGCATCGAGGTACTCAGCTACCAAGGAGTTGATCACCATGAGGCTGCGTGAAGGGGCTTCGGTCCACGAACACGGTCTCAAGATGATCACTCTCCTTGAGAAGCTGGTGAGCCTCGATGTCACCCTCCCGGCCGAGCTCTCGGTGGATTTGATCCTACTGTCCCTTCCTAGTTCTTATGAATCGTTCATAGTGAACTTCAACATGAACAAGCTCGATCCACCATTGGATGAGTTGTTGAACATGTTGGTCAGCTATGAGTCCACGATCAAGAAGGAGAAATCTGTTCTCCTAGTTGCTCCTTCTGCGAAGAAAGGTTCTTTGCAGAAGAAAAGGAAAGAAAGAAGTTTCGGCCCGAGCAAGAAATTTGAGAAGGGCGAGTCGAGCGGAGTGAAGAATGACAAGGTCATCAAGCAAGTTGATGACGCTTGCCATCATTGTGGAAAGAAGGGCCATTGGCGACGCAACTGCAAGGCTTACCTCGATCAGAAACGTTCTGAAAAGGGTACGTATTTAGTTGAAGTTAATTTGTCCGTTAAATCTTCTGCTTGGGTATTAGATACCGGTTGTGGCTCACATCTTTGTAATGATTTGCAGCTCATGACAAGAAGTAGGAAGCTTAATGTGGGTGAGACCTACCTAAGAATGGGAAACGGAGCAAGGGTTGCTGCTGAAGCCATTGGGACAATTTATCTTTCTGTTTTGGATTCTAGTTTTTCCATTGTTTTGAACAATTGTTTATTTGTTCCGTCACTTATTCGAAACCTTATTTCTATTCCTGTTTTGGATAATGAAGGTTTTACTTTTGTTTTTGGAAATTCGATTTGCATTATACAAAAGGAACAAAATATGATTTGTAAGGGACAACTTATAAACAACTTATATGAACTGAATCCAAGTGAAATACCTATTAACGTTATATCAGCAAAACGAAAAGATATAAGTCTTAACCCCGCACAACTTTGGCACGCTCGACTAGGTCACATTTCCTTGAGAAGGATGAACAAGTTTGTTAGTGAAGGAATGTTCTCCTTGGAGGACGTTAAATCACTTCAAACTTGTATATCCTGCCTTAAAGGAAAAATGACCAAGACTCCCTTCAAAGGGAAGATGGAACGGGCCGAGGGTCTTTTGGATTTGATCCATTCAGACGTGTGTGGTCCACTAAGCGTTAGTGCTAGGGGTGGTTTTAACTACTTCGTTACCTTTACCGATGATTATTCTAGGTATGGTTTCGTGTACTTAATGAAGTATAAGTCTGAAACTTTTGAAAGGTTCAAAGATTTTAGACACCAAGTAGAAAACCAACTCGGTAGACGTATTAAGAAACTACGATCCGATCGTGGTGGCGAATACTTAAGTACTGAGTTTATAGACTATCTTAAAGAGAATGGGATTCTGTCTCAATGGACTCCTCCTGGAACTCCTCAACTCAATGGAGTATCCGAACGTCGGAATCGAACACTGTTAGACATGGTTCGATCTATGATGGGGTTTACCGAGCTACCGGCATACCTGTGGGGTCATGCACTCCTAACTGCCGTGTATTTGCTGAATAGGGTTAATACCAAAGCAGTTAACTCCACACCTTATGAACTTTGGCACTCCAAGAAACCCACGTTTAAACATATTAGGATATGGGGTTGTCCCGCTTACGTGAAGCGGCTAGTGGGAGATAAGTTGGATACAAAATCCGACCTATGCTATTTTGTGGGGTATCCCGAGGATTCCATGGGATACGAATTCTACTATGTTTCCGAGGCAAAGGTGTTCGTCTCGAGAAATGCCGTGTTCCTTGAGAAGGAATTTCTATCGGATAGAAAGGGCAATGTAGTTGATCTCGAAGAAGTTCGAGAACCACAATCTGAAGTTCAAGCACAACAATCAGATAATGAACCAATTCAACAAACCACTAACATACCTCCTGAACCGTCGCTGCGTAGATCCGAAAGAGTTCGGAGAGCGCCCGATAGGTTATTCCTCGTTGATGAAGTTGACCAAGGATGTGATCCTAGAACTTTCAACGAAGCTGTATCGGATACAGACAAGGGACATTGTCTTAATGCCATGAAATCCGAAATGGACTCTATGTACTCCAACAAGGTATGGACCTTGGTAGATCCACCCGAGGGAATTGTTCCCATAGGCTGCAAGTGGATCTATAAGAAGAAAATTGGAGTAGATGGAAAGGTATCGACCTACAAGGCTAGATTGGTAGCGAAGGGTTATACTCAAAAGCAAGGAGTTGACTATGAGGAAACCTTCTCTCCAGTTGCTATGCTTAAGTCCATTAGGATTTTGCTGGCCATCTCTGCGTGGTATGACTATGAGATATGGCAAATGGATGTGAAGACCGCTTTCCTTAATGGGGACATTGAGGAAGAAATTTACATGGCGCAGCCGGAAGGCTTCATATCTTCTGGAGATGAGCAAAAGGTTTGCAAACTCCAGCGATCCATTTATGGATTGAAACAAGCATCCCGTAGTTGGAACAAAAGGTTCGACACAACTATCAAAGAGTTTGAATTTGTGAAAAACCCGGAGGAACCTTGTGTCTACAAGAAGGTTAGTGGGAGTGCAGTGACTTTCCTTGTACTTTATGTTGATGACATACTACTCATTGGGAATGATGTAGGGATGTTGCAGTCGACTAAAGTATGGTTATCCACACGTTTCTCGATGAAGGATTTGGGAGAAGCATCCTACGTATTGGGAATACGGATCTATAGAGATAGATCGAGGAGATTGCTTGGCTTGTCCCAATCCATGTACATAGACACCGTTCTTAAACGGTTTAGCATGGAAGAATCCAAGAAGGGATTCTTGCCAATGTCCCATGGGGTTCGTCTCTCGAAATCCATGCGTCCTCAAACGCAAATGGAAATCGAGGAGATGAAAAGGACACCTTATGCATCCGCTATAGGAAGCATAATGTATGGCATGCTGTGTACACGACCTGATATTGCGTATGCTGTGAGCGTCACAAACAGATATCAGTCCGACCCCGGCCCAGCCCATTGGAAGGCTGTGAAAGACATTCTCAAGTACTTGCGAAGAACTCGAGATTTGTTTTTGGTCTATGGGGATACCGAGTTGAAAATAGAAGGCTTCACGGATTCTAGTTTTCAATCGGACGTGGATGACTCGAAGTCAAACTCGGGGTATATATTCAAAGTCAACGGGGGTGCCGTGTGTTGGAAGAGTTCCAAACAAGGCACGACGGCTGATTCCACCACCGAGGCTGAATATATTGCAGCATCAGATGCTTCAAAGGAAGGGTCATGGATTAGGAAATTCATCCAAGAGTTGGGTGTATTTCCGAACGCTAGCGATCCAGTACGGCTGTACTGCGATAACAATGGAGCCGTAGCACAAGCTAAGGAACCAAGAGCTCATCAGAAGTCGAAGCACGTGTTGAGAAAATACCATGTGATCCGAGAGATCATAGAGAGAGGTGAAGTCAAGCTAGACAGAGTCACCTCGGAGGACAATATTGCAGATCCCTTCACCAAGCCATTGTCAGGATCAGTCCACGAGAAACATCGAGAGTCGATGGGACTTAGATTTATGAGTAGTTGGCTTTAGGTCAAGTGGGAGATTGTTAGATTAGGTGACCGGCAAGCCAACTTGTGGCTGTGGTCTTTCTCTTTTCTTTGTAATAAAACAATCGTTTTTCGTTCGTAATAATAAAATATCTTATTTGGCATTCTATATCTGTTATCCCATGCAAGCAGCATAGATATAGTCCTAACGAGTTACTCTATTACTGTGAGTTGATCTAGTAGAATCGTGAGATAACTCAGCAATGTAATGTAACTGTTAAACCTTGTTCCTAGTCGATGGGTTACGCCAATAATGAGGATACCGGCCTTTCCCTTTTGAGACTAGCACTTAGTGTATGTGTACTGCGTCTCATCAGTCCTCGGTGTTGTGACATCGGCATACTTGAGTGGGTGCTCATACTGGATGAGTTCACTGAACTCCCTCGCCCTAGAAATCTATAAGTGGTTCTCATTCATCGAGTAATAGGTTTCTAAGATATAGTTGTACACCATTAATCCTTAAGACCCAGACATCACCGTGACTTCACTAGAGGACCGATTGTATCGTGACCTGTCCCTGAGTCCCACCGCGGACCGCTCCAAGGGCCAACGTTCGTGCAATCCGAAATCTAGTGTGAAGTCTGTGCATTGTAGTAGGGGATTCGAGCGCTTGAGTAGTCATGGATGTCCTGTGTGTTCTGACGGTTTATAATCCATGGAATCTCTGGCCAGAGTTGATAGTGGGGTGATTAGGGAAATGTGTTTCCCTAAGTCGCACACGAACGGATTTATAATACCTAGAACGTTCGCACGGTTATTGAACTTTATAAGAGGTCTCGGTGAACCAATGCCTCTAGTTCAATCGGGACATGTGCTACGAAGGGATCGTACTGTACGCTAACTATATCATAAGGTTCTTGCAGGCACTTCATTTGTATCTAGGGAATCATGATGCGTAGTTGCTAGACGCCAATCTTGATTCGTTGGGCACCGATTTGATCGGGATTAGGTAAAATGAGTTTTACTCTAATCGGGACTCTTGGGAGGAGTTCATATAAGAACAATGTGTTGTTCGAATCACAAAGAGTTGTGAGCCCACGGCTAGCATACACCTGAACCATTGAGGGTCACACTTCTCGTGTAACATGGATCCTTGATAACAATGAGCATAGATTAATATGTTAATCTTTGCAAAGTTGGAGGTCAATATGATTGAGTCCAAGATTCGTGATTGTGGATTACGAGTCGGAATAAACGTAGAGAAAGAGAAATGCGGAATTTAGTGAACTTTCTAAATTGGGAAGTTTCCCGATTTAGCAAGTCCACTAAAGTGGAAGTTTCCAATTTTGGAAATTGGAAATTTCGAAGAGGCACTCGTATCGACGAGGACTTTGAGCTCGTCACAAATATAATTTTGTTATAATTTTGTGGACGATCGTTTATTAGAAACGAGGCCGTAAAGGGAACGGGCTTAATGCATCAGTGGGTCAAGCCCAATGACTTAAGCCCGCTAGGGTTGAAAACCCTAGGTATAAATAGAACTCAAAAGGAGTTTTGAGATCAGATTTTTTCAGCACCAAAACCCTAGCCGCTCAGCCCCCCTCTCGGCCGCTGCATCTCCGCCGCGCCACCGCCGTCCGCCGCCGGAATCCGCCGGTTTTTCCTCTCGTTTCTCTGTCGTATTCCCTTTGTTATCTAACCCCTTTGTATCTAGTGCTACAGTAGGGGGAGATCCGTTTATTCGAGGTGAAACCTAATTGGAGAGGAGTTGCTGCCCCGACGGAATCGCCGCATCGCCGCTGCACCGCCGCACGCGCCGCTGCACCGCCCACGCGCCGCCGCCGTCGTCACGCACGCGCCGCCGTCGCCGCACCTTCGGTCCAGCTGCCGTTTGGTGGTGTTACTGCAGCCCCGAGGAGTGGTATATAGCAGCTTGTACGTGACTCGTTCTAGGATTTCGATTCGTCGAAATCGCACGCTACAAGAGGTAAATGAATCGAAACTTTCGTAAATTAATTCGAGCATGTTTGTATGAATTATAATTTACGATTATGAGTAATATGTGATTACGTGTTTCGATTTCATTAAATGATGAATAAGCATGTTTCGTGATTTTCGGTTTTATGTATTTTTCAATTAAATCGAAAAATTACCATATGTATGGTGGAAGCGTTAAGGTACGTTGACTATATGATTAGTTTTGCATGTAATCGAAACTAGTTCGATATAAAAATTTTAAATTCCGCTGCGTATACATGCACGATCCCCAACAATTATTGGCCTGGCATGAAGAAGGACACCCATTAATATGTGCAACGTTGCGTACAATGTCAAAAATTTGCCCCAATGATCATCATGAGCGCCCCATGCCCCATTGCCCAATGTGGAATTGATCTAGTAGGACCTTTCCCCCAAACCACTGGTAGGAAAAAATTCCTCATTGTTGCAGTGGATTACTTCACCAAGTGGGTCGAAGCCGAAGCCTTATCAAAAATATCAGAGGACGAGGTCATGCATTTTATTTGGAAGTATATTTGTTGCCGATTTGGCCTGCCACGAAGTCTCGTATCGGATAATGGCACCCAATTCAATGGCAAGAAGATTCGTGCGTGGTGTGAAGAGATGAAAATTACACAAAAGTTTGTGGCAGTGGCGCATCCCCAGGCCAATGGTCAAGTCGAATCCACAAATCGGACCATTGTCAATGGCCTAAAGAAAAGGATAGACGAGTTAGGCGGAAGCTGGGTGGACGAGTTACCTTCGGTCCTTTGGTCTTACCGAACCACGGCCAAAGCAGCCACCGGAGAAACACCATTTCGGTTAACTTACGGAACCGAAGCAGTCATCCCAGTGGAAGTGGCAATGGACACACTCCGCATAACCACATTTGATGAGAAGACAAATCATGGTGCCTTGAGGACCCGGTTAGATGAAATTTTTGACTTGCTAGAAGCAGCATATTTACACATGGAACGAAGCAAGAATTTGATCAAAGCCCGATATGATCAAGGAGTCCGATCTCGCTCGTTCCAGATCGGTGATCTCGTTCTGCGACGAGCTGATGCCCTGAAGCACACAGGGAAATTGGAAGCCTATTGGGAAGGACCATATGTGGTCACAAAATGTTTGGCCGGCGGTGGATATGAGCTGGCAGATGTAGAGGGAAAGCCATTGCCACGGGCATGGAACATAATCCACTTGAAGCGCTTCTTCGCGTGAAAAAAAAAGGGGGGGAAGTAGAGGAGCGACACATCTTGTAAAGGCAAAAGCCGTCAATAAACATTCATTTTCCGAGCTGGGCTAGGCCCCGTGGTTTTTTCTCTCCTCATTTGGAGGGTTTCCACGTTAAAAAAATCCTTGTGTTATTTATTTAAGTTACAAATGAGGCGTTAAATCGCGTATTACACTGAGGCGTTAAATCGCGTATTACACTAAGGCAGTAAATCGCGTATTATCTCGAGGCGTTAAATCGCGTATCACACTGAGGCGTTAAAACGCGTGTTACACTGAGGCGTTAAATCGCGTATTATACTGAGGCGTTAAATCGCGTATTATACTGAGGCATTAAATCGCGTGTTACACTGAGGCGTTAAATCGCGTATTACACTGAGGCGTTAAATCGCGTATTACATGGAGGCGTTAAATCGCATATTATATCGAGGCGTTAAATCGCGTATCACATTGAGGCGTTAAATCGCGTGTTACACTGAGGCGTTAAATCGCGTATTATACTGAGACATTAAATCGCGTATCACACTGAGGCGTTAAATCGCGTGTCACACTGAGGCGTTAAATCGCGTATCACAACGAGGCGTCAAATCGCGAGGCGTTAAGTCGCGTCTATAAGTGAGATATTAAAACCAGGTGTTAAATTAAAATACAAATGAGTTATTGAAATGGAACAAAAGTGGCTTGCCAAGACTAGGCTAAGTCCTAAGTCGACGAAATTCGAGGAATGATCGCCGATGAGAATCAAAAAGAGTTGATTGGTTCAACTCGAATTCAAAAATGATTTGCTGAAGCTGGAATTTATTCTTGAATACACAAACATCAGGATATAAAAAGCCCAAGCAAGCTTGAGAAACAAACTTTAAACAACGAAATTTCCAATATATTGAAATACGATAAGCAAAGAAGATTGTTCAATACACATAATAAAAAAGGAAAAAAGACGAGTACATTGTTTTAAAAATACATGGCCAAAATACAAACAAAATTGACTAAGTATTTTCAGTCATCATTTCGGGAGCCCCCACCCTTGCTTCACTTTGATCCCCAGCGGACGGAGGAGGAGATGAGACGAGGTCCGGCTGTGCTTCGTTGAGATCAATCACCGTCTCGATGGCCTCGATATCCCCGACAAAGTCGATAATAACCACCGATGAAGCCCCCTGGCGGGAAAAGTCTTCAACAAGTCTTTGATGAACCTGCCTCCACCATTCCAACTTGGGATCCTCATTGACATCCCCTTCGAAGCCCAGAATCTCGTCATCCGGAAGACCTTCGGCGAGCTCGTTCTCAACCAGTGGAAACTCGATGCCAGCACCGCTTAACCGCTTTCGTACAGCCGCAATCGCTGCTGAGAAGAAAAGACGAGCTAGGCCTGAAGCTTCTCGGGTAAAGGTGGTCGAACGCCACAACCGGTGAAAGAAGCGACGAACGAACTCTTCTATAAACCGGAGACCTTCAGGCGATCCCGGAAACAGCCTCTGCCCCTCTTTTATTCCTTCGGTAAAGTTAGAGGATGCCTGCACTCCGGTTGCGAACAGCTCGTTGGAATGTCCTTTCGCTTTCTCCTCCAAGCTGGCATTGTGGGATGCTAAGGAGTCCTTCTCTGCCTGCAAAACCTTCTCCTTCTCTTGCATCCTCCTCACTTCGGCGAACAACCCCTCATTCGCCGACTTAGCCACCGCCAAACTCTCCTTGAGAGCTCGGACTTCCTTTCGCAGTTGGGTGACCTCCTTCCTTTGGTTGTCGTACGCCTCGCGCGAAACGTCATCCCATCCCAGTGGGTCCGAGAAAGCAATGGCAAATTGCTATACGAATAAACAAACCAAGCTGAGTTAGCCATAAGTAGAAAACACAAACAAAATGCCCTACTTCGCACATACACAATATAGTCATGACTAGCCTGCGTGATATTATGCAAAAGTAGCTCTAGACGATCGCCTTTGCTCATTTGCCCGTAGTGAACGACGTCTCGCGGGAACGCCACAGCCCGACAAGCGGCAATGGCGTTCTCCGCTTTCTAGCAGAGGTGGAGTGCAAAATCCGGAAGTGGGTGTGACCCTACCGGCCCCAAGGGTTGGTCAGCCCTCCTCTTCTTCGAGATAGGCTCTTTTTCTGCACCCTCCTCGGTCGAAGAAGGTAGTTGCGGGGATGCCACAACCAAGGCCGATGAGCGGCGAGGCGGCTCGGGATCTTCAATACGTGGCCCACCTCGTGGACGAACGGGGCCGGCGTTTTTCTTCGTCGTTTTCGGCCTAGAAGCCCCCTCATCTAGAGGCCGCTTCTCAGACTCGGTGGCCAAAGGGCGCTGGAACTCAGACGCCTAGAACCCAGGCTCCGGCTCGGAAGGACGAGTGGCCGGCTTGTCACCTCGGAACATCCTCTTCATCCTTAAATCTGCCCACGAGATTAAGGGAAATATAATGAATGAGCGAAAAAAAAATAGGTAAGTACAAATTTAACGAAATGAAGAACAACCGCCCGAAGTAAAACAATAAATCAAAAACAAAAATGGGTGTCATGTCTAGACCCACCTAAATCCTCCCGAGTTAAAGAATGGGTGCCATTGTCATGAAAGTAGAAGTGGTGGAGCATCGGTGGAAAGCTGGTGAGGCTATCCGGGATACCGTAGCTCGGTTGAAAATGAGCTATCATTTTCAACAGACAGTCATCGATCGCCAAAGGTTTTCCCCTCCTTTTCTCGGGCAAGGTGGCGAGCCAAGGACACAAATAGGGAATGTCAATAGGATTTCTCGCGAAAAAGTAATGGCCCTGCCACCCATCAGTCTTGTTGGGCGGCATTAATATCTTGAAACCCGGGCGAGCCGAGATAGAGATATGAAAGGGACTGGAGTTTTTCAACACCATGACACTCCGAAAACGAGCTGGGGTAGGAATCACCCCCGACCAGGCACATAGCATGCGAAACCCGGTCATGATGATTATAGCGTGAGGATGAAATTGGTTGAGGGACACATTACATAATTGGGCGATCTCGGAAAACCAAGGCGAAATAGGGAAAGAAAGACCGAAATAGAACTGCTCTGAGAACCAGGTGCTAAAACCTAAAGGAGGATTTAGCGGACGCTCATCTCGGGAGGGCAAAATTAGTTCGACATCAGTAGGAAGACCTATGTCGCGAGCTAAGTTAGTCAGATCTATCTCACTTAGAGTACTAGGCCCCCATTGATCATCCAAATCCCGCCCCCCAGATAACGAAGGAGAACCACTCCTCGCGGAAGATAAAACATCATCCCTACCCCTTTTCTTAGGTTTTTTCAGAAGCTTGCCTGAAGGGGAGAAGTAAGGTCCCTCTTCCGAAGAAGAAGAGATAGTAAGGGCGGGGTATTCATCCTCCTCCCCGGAATGACGGCTGGAAGGCATTTTTTGACCAAAGGGATCGGGAGAATGGGAAGACATAGACGATTGGAAGAACAAGACAAAGGTAATAAAAAATTAGAAAGAAGATCATAAAAAACTAGAAAGAAGAACAGTACCTTTGTCGGGAGGGAGAGTGAGCACGAAGGGTAAAGACTCTGTTTCGGAAGGCAAAATCACCGGAGAAAAAAATAATAAGAGAGAAAGCACGGAGGTGAAAAAGGAAAAAAATTTACAAATTGGTATAAGCCGGATATTTATAGGGGAAGAAAATGGGGGAGAATCAAATCTCAACCGCTTATTTGGACGGGCAGGATCAAAAGCGGATTGTCTCGAACTTGACGCAAAAGCACCGATTGAAATTTCCTCATGATAACCTAGGGAACTCGCATCGACCGCATTGATTGACAGGATAATAAATAGGGGGCGGAGGGCACGCTTCCCTCCAAAAGTAAGTCCAAAACCGAGCTACCACTTCGCATCTCATACTCCATACTTATAAAATGAGACAAGAAGAAGCAAACTCGTCTTATAATTAAGGAGTAGGGGGGAGTAGTTGATACGGGCCATTCTGACTTGAACAAATAAACACGAACCAAAATGACCTAACTCGACATTACAAGAGAGGGCGTCGGACCACGATACCTCGGTGACACAGACATAAAGATACCATAGCTCGCGAGCCCAGCACCTAAACGAGTTAAAACGGGCCCAAAGTAATAAAGGCCCAAGATACGTGACTTGAGAGCAAGGAGAAACCCTAAAAAAGGAAACCTTGTAGGCCAAGGTTTCATCATCTATAAATAGGGGAAGGCACTATATTATTTACACACATGCTTTTACACGTACTTTTCACGAATACACTCAAAAACACAATACTGACTTGATCGTCGGAGCTTTCCCGCCGGGAACCCCTCCCGGCGTTGCAGGTTTCTTCACCGGAATCCGGATCATACGCGTGGAAGGAAAGAAGAAGCCCTACGGATCAAATCAATGATGATTTGTGAGTTGTTAAGAAATGAGTGGGTTTGTCATTTGTGGATTTTGTATGTGTGCGGTCTTGCACAAAGAAAATTGGTGTGTTTGTGTTTGAGGTAATTTGTTTATTTGAGGGTAAAAAATATAATTTTCTTTGAGTGTCTTATACTAAGTCGAAAAACCCTTTCAAATACGGGGATTTAGATGCTACACCTAAATTTTTTTAATAGATTTGAACCGCATATTTAATTAAATATTTACCCACTAAGCACACATACACATAAATATGCGTGATTATGTATAAATTTCCGCTTCAAATTTTCCCGATGTAAATAATCAGGTGTAGCATCTAATTTCCCTTCAAATAGACGGCCCTTGAATATAATCTTTATTTTCAAACAATGTAATGACTATATAATTACTGTAATAAGTATAATATAATTACATATTGCATCATATGAATCATGTAATGTAACCATCTAATCGATCAAATAAAAATTCTAAAACAAGACTAGAGAAATAATCTTATATGTAAAAGTAATATAAGCTAGGACAATCTAAGATATATTAACAATGTCATTATAATTTTCTTTTTCTTCATATTTTTATATTCTCTTATTTTCATATCGGATAGCTTTTTTTTTTTTTTTTTTAATTAATATTAGTACATTTTTCAACTTATTTTCTCTAATAATCAATTCATATTATAAATTAAGTTTATATAATCTTTTGCCAAGTGAGCTTGCATTATCAAATTTATATGAAATATAAATATATTTACTCTAATTTAAATATCACTAATAAGTTTTATTATAATATTGTAATATATGTCATATTATAATTGTTATTTTTGTCACAATACTATGAGTTTTATTATAATTTTTGTCACTTTTAAAATGTTATCCCGTAACAAAATACTAATATAATATACTAATTGAAATCATGGAACCAGTTAAACTTAAAATAAAAAAAAATCAACATCATGATAATTCAGACATAGCACAAAGTGCATAAGAGAGAAGGCATAAGAAAAGCAGCCTAAAAAGTCCAAACAAACTTTGGTTGTTTATTTCACCTCTTTATTGGCCACGTCTTTTCTTATTCTATCTTTTGTTTTCTTTCCACTACGCGAGTTGGATGTCACGGCCACCCCCTCCTTTTATTATTAATCTTTCATTCTATTTCTATCTAATTATGATAATTTCTTTTTAAATTCATGATCAACATATTATATACTTATGTAATTTACTAAATTATTATAACCCGGATTTCGTCTCCGCATCAAGTCAATGGTTAAATCATCTCATCTTACTAATGTATAATAATTTGGGTGGGTAAATTACATTTGGCTCCGAGGTAATGTCAAATTACGAAAAAACCTCTTATGTTTGGTTAATTACAATCACCCCTCAACTATGAATCGTCTTACACGTCTATCCTTATAGTCTTATGTTCAACATGATTTTCTAGATTACATTGAATGTTCGTCTAGTTTGTACTCAATTTGTGCAAAAAATCAGTTTTCGATGCACCACAACCTGGTATGTACAAGCCGAGAGATACATCATATGATCATCTTGTTTCAAAATGTAGAGCTCGAATGAAGTTAAACGGGTACAAACTAATATTCCACATAATCTAGAAAATCCTACTGACACCTTAATGACGAACGTGTACGAAGATTAATAAGTGAGGGATAGTTGTAAATACCCAAATATAATTAATTTTTTCATAACTGAAATTACCTCAGGAGTGACCGTAATTTAATGAAGATTATTCTCGGGAAAGTAAAAAATTAATAATAATTAATAAAGTGTGTATTCACATCGCATTAACCTTGATAGTTTCTGTTTTTCTTTTTTGTTAAGGGTTTGAAAAAATGTACACACAAACTGAAAAAGTCCTTAGTCAACACACACACACACACACCCACACAAAAGGCATTATTACTAATAAAATCCTTTCATGGAGTATAATTTTTTTTATTAAAAGTAATAAATTTAATCTAATTTTTGCAATTTATTTGATTTTATGGTGGAGAAAAAGAAAAAAAAATTGGAAAGAAGAAACATATAGAGAAATAAGTATATATATATATATATATATATAAATAATATAGAAGTAAGAAAAGCTGAAACATTTACTTCAAACCCAAAAACAATAAGAAAGAAGAAAGAAGTCTTGTAGAGAGAAACAGCCTCCTCTCTCTCTCTCCTTTTCCCATTTTCACCTTTCCTTTCTTCAACAATTATTTTAGATTCCTTCAATGGTTTTTTCACTTGTCTCTATTTGATTATATATTCTATATATTTTATATATACATACAACCCATCTGGTTTTGACCTTCCTTCATTTGGGTGTGGAGAGAGAGTATGCTGTTTTAGTGGGCTTCTTTTTTTTTTTTTTAATTTTGTTTTGATTTCTTCTTGTTTACAAATTCTTTTTTCTGGGTTTAATTGCTGTGAAAAAAAGCTTTGATACCCAGAAGCATATGCTTTACACAAGTCCAATAAATTAAGAAAAACAATAAAGTCTGTATCTATCTTCCAATTTGTTTTTTGAGGAGGAAACTGTTTTTTGTTCATCTTTAATTAAAAAAAGAAAAGAAAAAAAAAAGAAAAAAAGAAGTGGTGAATTTTGATTGAAAGGCTGTATTTGATATTATTAAGGGAAGAAAAAAAGAAATAGGACATGGGAAAGCATGGACCTTGCTATCACTGTGGTGTGACAAGTGACTTTTCTTTCTTTTTTGGGTTTCAATTCAATAATTTGATTATATATTCTTC
>NW_012195010.1:925489-949169 GCF_000504015.1 Erythranthe guttata | reverse complement strand
ATAATAATAATAATAATAATAATAATAATAATAATAATAATAATAATAATAATAATAATAATAATAATAATAATAATAATAATAATAATAATAATAATAATAATAATAATAATAATAATAATAATAATAATAATAATAATAATAATAATAATAATAATAATAATAATCCCAAAAGGATTGATAGGATTTTGTTTATTTATTTTTGTTTTTGAGTGTGGATTGACAAGAACTTAGGGTCTGTTTGATAGCTTCTTAATGAGCTCTGATTGAGCTCAAGGTCTTATTCAGTCAGACCACATCCTATTAAGTGTATTTGGTGGAGATCTCTTAATAACACTGTTAACAACTTACCTATTCAGCCGCAAAACTAACGCTTATTCATTCAGAATATACGCTGAATGCATTTGACATATTGACCCTATAAAATAATTTAATATTCCAACAACTCTCCTCTCTTTGCTGGTAAATTTTGAAACTCACATGTTATTGGAAAGAAGATGTGGCCACAAATTAATTAATATTTTTTGCTTTTGTATTTTGGATGAATTATTTTATGATTTGGCCGCTATTTATCTTTTACAGTTAGCTCTTCAATTTGTTGATTTTAGTTATAATTGTATTATTCTTTTATTAATAATCAGGCTAGTAAATAAATTATTATTCTTTAGACAAAATATCGTAAAATCCATTATTTAGATAGAATATTGTTATTAGTTGCTTAAACTTTAAGATTTAAATTTGAAATTTATTTGTGTTCATTATTTTAGAATTATTTTATATCAAAATGTTTAATGTCCACCATAAATTTATTTTTTAAATAATTAAGTAGCAAATTAAAAAATTGTGTTTATTCACGTATGCAAATCAAACTTAATTAACAGATAAATTTTCAGCATTGCATAAGGGCATATCAGGAAAATAATAATATTCAGACATTATTGATATTCAGATACCAAATAGACTTAATTGTTCACCATTCAACATTCAGACACTGCTCTTAGTCATTCAGATCTATATTCAGCATTCAGCATTCGGTACTGAATCATATCAAAGGAGCCCTTACTCTTCACTCATTTGACTATTGAATTTTTCGAATTTCCTATATACTACTATTCAATCAAATATTTCGTAAATTACATTGTTCTACTTTGAGATTATGTATAATTAATTTTATGGGGTTATTTTGCAGACCCCTCATTTCCAAATTATATAGAACTAACTAACAAGTGGATTACACTCTAGGATAAACCCCCCTCATTTCGAAAATATTTTGACATACCCCCCTGTGCTACCCTGAAGTTCATATAATACCCTTATAAATCAGTTTTAACCCTAGCCACTCACGGTCTCGCTCTTCTTCTCCCAGATTCAAAATCCCGCCTCCACAAACCTCCCACGGGCAAAATTGCTTCCTGGAGCCATAACTCTCTCTTCGGTGGTCGAAATTCGATGGTTTAACTACCGTTGGATTCCTCTCGTCGAGCTCTTTCTTTTGGTGGTGATTTCATTCAGTTACGAGCGCTGATTTGATTCTGCAATTTTTTTTCATTCGAGAACGGTGGTCTTGCCGGAGCTTTATTTTGTGTTCCACCCGTCGAAATTTGACGTGTCGCCCACCGTTGGATCTATATTTTGATGGTAATTTCATTTATTTTTATGTTTTCAGATTTATTTCTATATTTTTTTGCATTTGTGGGCGCGCGGAACCGTGGGTGGTTATTAGCGGCGTCTAGGGTTTTGGTAGGAGGCGAGGGGGGTGAGGAGTCACTGCCTGTTTGATTTAAAATTTGTAGCATTTCCCAGCAATAACCTCTCTTTCTATCTCTCGATCTCTTAGTGTTTGTTGATTTTTGAGTGTTTTGATGTTTTTCTTCAAATTTTGTTGATTTGCACTAAAATAATTTCTTTTTGTTTTTGATTTTGCAATTGCAGCTTAATGAAGGCCATTGATCCTTTCCTTGAAGGTGTCAAATTTTTTTTTTGAAGTTACATCTGATTTGTTCAACATACTGTATACATTACTGTACATTACTATACATTACTATAGTAACATGTAGTTACATATGCATATATTTGTGCATTTTCGATTTGTACTTTATTGGTTCTGATGTGATTTATTATAAAAATATTGAAATTTGTAAATTTTTGTTGGGGTTTTATGAATTTATTTTGTATAAGTCAGTATTCGTGTGTGTATACAATTGATCGATTAAAAATATGGGGAAAAAAGACGAACATAACTATGAATTACTATAGGTACTATAGTTAAATGTAGTTATTTTACTGTCAACGACAGAACAATTACAGACAAAAAACTCTTTTACAAATAAGTTATACATGGTCCAGATTTTTGTAAAAGACTAAAATAGCCCCTCATACTTTATTATGCTCCAATTTCATCCTTAATCTAATTTAACCGCAATTTGACCCCAAATTTCACAAATTAGTCAATTTTGACCCACATGTTTTTTTTCAAAAAAACTTTTTTGCCGCCGGATTCAGGCATTGACTTTTCAAAAAAAAATTATTATTATTTTTTTCTTCTGGATATTTTCGCCGGTTTCCGGCGGCGTTGACTTTTTCGATTTTTTTTTATTTTATTTTTGTAACATTTTTTTTTGTTTAAACAACAATATTGCTGTGATTGATAGTAATATTAACTATATTACAGTTAAACACAGTAAAATTAACTAAACTACAGTTTAACACAGTAATATTGCTATAGTAATCTCTAGTACAGTAATATTAACAGAACAAAACTCATTATTATTGTGTAATAGAATAATATTACTATGTTGACCGTTCAACAAATGTAAAATAATAAAAAATCAAATGAATTAATATTACTGTGAGTGACAGTAATATTACTATAACAACAGTAATATTACCGTCAACCACAGTAATATTATAATAATAAACAATAATATTATTACGTTACTCCGTGAATAACTCAAACCAACAAAAAAATCCAAACAATATAATAATATTGATATGGTTGACAACAATATTACTATAACAACAATAATATTACTGTCAACCACATTAATATTATTGTGTTTACAGTAATATTACAACAATAGACAGTAATAGTATTACGTTACTCCGTGAATAACTCAAACAAAACAAAAAACCCAAAAAATAATAATATTACGTTAATTTACTGTCAACGACAGAACAATTACATAAATGTATTGTCAACGGCAGTATAATTACGTTAATTTACTGTCAGTGACAGCACTATTACGGTCAACGTTTAGCGGCGGACGTAACAGAAAAAAAAACCAAAAAAAAAAAAAACTTGAAAAAACACTAAAAAAAATCAACGCCGGAAACCGGCGAAAAATCTGGAAGAAAAAAAAAATCGAAAAGTCAACGCCGGAATCCGGCGGGAATAAAAAAATTTTGAAAAAAAAAGGTCAAAATTGGATTTTGTGGTCGAAATTGGATTTTTGTGGACAAAATTGATTAAATTGGGGTTACAATTAAGAATTGGGTATAAGGGGTTGGGGGTAATATTGTCATATACATGTATGTTTCCTTTATTTATAATAAATATTAAATGGATGGGCTTATTGGTGAAGGAAATATAGCCCATAAACCTAGAATAATAAAGATACTTGGTTGGGGACTTATGCACAAAACCCCATTTTAAAATACCACGGGGACTTCCTTTATAAAATGCAATTTCAACTGAAAATTGAATTCAAACTCATTAAATATTATCTTTATTCTTCACTAGAATATTAAAATAATGAAGTAAATTAATAATATTGGAAAATAAATGTTCTATTTTTTATTTTGTTTTATCATTTTTTAAGAACACATTCATAAAAACAAATTTCGCGGTTAATTTAATCTTTGATAAAAATGTTATAATAAAAATGTTATGGAATGTTCAACAATAAGACATATAGGAATGAGGTGTGTCGTAATTTAGATAGGATTATCTTCATCCTTATAATTCAACCTTTATTTGGTATTCGTTTCTTATTTGGATTGTTCCATCACACTGGACAGGTTTGGGTGGGGTGGGGGTCGGGGAGGGGTGGAAGGGGAAAAATAAACTATAAACTAATAAAGAATAAATGTGTACATCCATTATTTTTTGGGAAAATCGGTTAAAACCACGCAAAAATATTTTGTATAGATAACAATTTGCTTGAATATTTGAATTTGCTAAAAGTCCATTGGATAGCTTAGTTAGACAACTTATACTGAAAATAGATTGAAAGTGGACAACCTACACTAGTAGAAAATTTGCTTATTACTACGAAATTTTTTGCTGTGGTAACTATCCGTAATAAAAGGTACTTTTTACCACGGAACAATTTTGAAGTCGTAGTAAATACTAGGATTTACCGTAGCAAAAAAATATTTGGTACGACCATTTACCGTAGCAAAGCTTTTGTCACGCCCGTATATGCTACGGGGCAAATTCGTAGCAAATGCATAGCAAAAGCCTTTTTAGTACGAATTTGACACCTTTTGTTACGGTTAATAATCGTAGTAAAAATACATTTTTCTACTAGTGCTAGATGGAGAGCTTAGTCTGAAACAGACAACCTGAACTTAAAACGAACATGTTAGTTAGAGAACTTGGACTAAATGCAAACATCTTAGACCGAATCGAGGACTGAGATCTAGACCGCTGAGAATATCATTTTTCAGTGACGTGGTTGGTGAAAATTAGGTGGTTAACGGCAAGGGACGGGTAGGGAGAGGCCGTGGAGTGGTAAACGCCATTTTTTGAACTGATGTGTTTATTAGGCTGAACCGGGTTATGAAGAATAGGGTATTTTCAGCCTACAATGTCTATTTTCAGTCTAAACTCTCTAACTAAGCTGCCTGATGGACTTTTAGCAAAATAGAAATATATGATTGTCATGATATAAAATGAAATTAGACTTGAAGGGTGTTTATAAATACTTGTAAACGGTGAATAGTAGTTTACCTCTATACTTTTTCGATTTGCACTTTGCCATCTGAATAAAAACAATTGCACGATACAACTTGAACTCATTTTTTTGTGCCACGTCGTCATATCTGCATATTTTCAACAGGCCAAAGTCAGGGAAGACGACAGATAGGAGCTGTTGTCGAGTCTTTGCCGCTGCCGCGAGATCTGAGAACAAAGTAAGGGAATATTTATTTTTTACTTTTTTATTTGTTTCGAATTTTGTGTGTTTGTTGTTTGATCAATTGTTTCGAGTCCTTCTCCGGCCCCATGTTCTGAGGTTAAATATCTTTCTCCATATTGTCTCCTCTCGATCTCAGTCTGTTTCTAGTTTTTCTTGTGTCCCATTCAGTTGCAACAAAAAAGTCCGAATCGAAGCAAGATGGGCAAACAGCAAGCCAATTGGCGAAAATCGATATTGTCCCTATCCAAGCATATGTAGTCATAGTCAGTCATACATAGTCATGTATAGTCATATATAAGAAATGTAATGTTTTAAAAAGGTACAGTGATGCTGATGGTTGTTTTAGTTGAAGAATTTACACGGGTGATTTTTTGGATATATTGTGGGAATGCAAGTTGACTTGTAATACCAAGTTCAAATTATGATTTTTTTTTTTTAATTTTTTTTTTGAATGTTGATTGAATTTTTTCATAAATAATAGTCTTTATTTTTTATATAATTTGTTAAATATGACTGAGCTACACTATATAATCGAAAATATACAATTTTAAGTTGAAATGTAAAAAAAAAAAAAAAAAAAAAAAAACGGTAATATAAAGCAAGAATATGACTATAGTCGACTATAGTCATATATAATGTCATATTTGAAATAGTAAATTTTTCGAGAGAAAGAAAACCAGAAAAAAAAAATTAAATTTATATTTGATTTTTTAAATAAAAAATATTGAAAAAATAAAAAATAATAAATAAAAAAATGCTAAATGCAGTTGGTGGAAATGTTGAATGCAATCGAGGCAAAAATTGCATGTAAGGGCATCATAGTCTTTTTGCCTCTTCAGGGAGTATCTCAAAGAAAGAATTTTAGGGGTCAACCAATCCCTATATATTTTTCCATATTAGGGGTGTATATCAAATGACCCCTAAATAAAATCCAATCAGAATTTTCTTGAAAAATCTTTTGTTGTCGGAGAATTATTGATACCACTCACAATAAGCAATAGTTCCTGGAATTGCAAAAATCGTTAGCGTTTTTAGCTAATAGAACCAAAGTGTTCGAAGATATCCGACGTCAAATTTAGCGCATGATTATGTTTAAAGGTCAGTTCTAGTGCCCTTTTGAAGCTTGACCCAAAAAGAAGAAGAAAAATCTTGAAAAATTGAGCACAAAAGAAGAAGACGAAAGATTGAAAAACGAGAGGAAATGCATTATGCGAAAGTTGGGGAAACATAAAAGAAAATGCAGGCTTGTGATTTCAAAAAGACACAAAATCCCTTTCAACTCGCATGAGCAAAGGGCATGGGTTTAATCCTGGCCATTTTGACTCGTAAATGAGTCAAATATTCACATGATACAATTTTTTGAGTTTAGATCCGATTGAGAATTTGTTTTATTAAGATGGTAACCTACAAAAACTAAAATAATTTAGACGGTGTAATGTTATTTAACCAATTATAAAAGTAATTATCATAGCAATATAATATGGAAAAAGAAAAGTTACATAGCAGTGTATGACACATCATCTAGGCCCATAATGATTTCAATATGAAAGAGAGATCTATGGTCAGCACTTAGAATTGGGGTGATGGTATTAGTGTCATCACATGTCACAATAAATCCAAGATTTAACAAAATAACAAATAGTTCAGCAAAAAAAAAAAAAAAATTGCGTTAGTATTATACTTATGGTGAAATTTTTTATACCTATAAAGATCAAATTCCTTGTGAATATGTCCATATAAAAATATTTTTTTATCTAAAAGTTCAGACATAAACATATTTTACTTAAAATACCATCAATAACAAAAATATCCTCAAACTTTAATATTACTTCAATTTCATCTGTCAAAGTCCTAATTTAACCCTGATTTTTTACTGATTTACTAATTTAGGATGTCAGTCCGATGCCGCAGCCGTCGCCGCATGCCACTTTCCAATATACTACTAGCGGTCAATATAATATAAGTTGTGATCGACATAGTATAGTACATACGTTCAACATATTTGTTGGATGACACTTTTCCATTTCCTTCAACAAGATACGCTAAAACCATTCATGACTGTATGTCCTTTCGTGCTCCAATTATGCAAAGGCGATGGAGAACGTCTAATTCATAGAAATTGTTGGAAAATCGCATGCTACCGTATGCATCGAAACTTTGATTTTTTTTTTCAATTATGAATTCTATAGAGAATATATATCTGTCATGTTGAACGTAAGCATATAAATATGTTTAATGTTTCAATAAAATCTAATCGCATGTAATTGGACGATATTAAAAAAAAAAAGATTCGTGTTGCTTTTCTTCTTCAATTCTATTGTCACATCGAAGCCCTTGCTGGATCAATTTCATGCCTTCTTCAATGTTGGAATCGGGCTTCACCTTGTCGAGGTTTTGCCACTGAGAATTAGCACTTGATAGGCCTCGGTTAGATATGGTGAATTCGGATTTTTAACAGATTATTAGGGAATCTGTCAAAAACCCGGGAATTAAAAAGAAAGAGCAGGGACGACACTCTAAAAGGGGGATGCATGAATTTTATTTCCCTTAGAATTGTGTTTCTCTCCCTCTTAAGTTATATATTTATAGGGCGGAATTCTTTTGCAACCCTAGAATAGTAGAATCCCAAGTCCGTCATGATTTAAAGAACATTTCTTCAATCCCTCGTTTTTTCAACTATTAAATTGAATAAAGAATGTAACGATTAAATATTCATGACGAGGGAAACGTCCTCGTTGACTTAAGTACCATATTGCATTTTTTCCATTTTGGGAAAATGGAAACGCCCAAATCAGGACCTGCCAAATGGTAAACCCAATTTGAAAAATCTAGTCCATAACTTTGGAAATGTTATTTTCTCCATTTTTTATTTCGTAATCAACTATTACGAACTTCATAGTTGATGATATTAATATTCGAACATGCTAAAGCAACAACTTTGTTCTTAGTTCAGCATAGTAAGGAATCCTCACCACAAGAAGTGTAACCATCAATGGTTCGAGTGTAAGCTAGACGTGGGTTCACAACCATTTGTGATTCGAACAAATCTTTGTTCGTATACGGACTCATCTCATGTGTCCCGATTGAGATTAGAACTTCTTTTTATCTCAATGGCCGATCTTATCGGTTCAAACCCAATGGATCATGATGATGCCTAACAACTACGTGTCATGATCCCCTAGTTAAAAATGAAGTGTCTGCATTCACTACACCAAAAAAGCCCTTTTCTAACGGATATATCAGTTAGTATTATTTTTTGTAATGGCGAAAAACCGTTAGAAATACTGCTTTAGAAATTTAGAGCCAAACATTGCTAACGGATAAAGCCGTTAGAAAAAAAATGAAAATTCGTTAGAAAAAATAAAATTTCTAACGGTTATATCCGATAGAAGTGTAATTGTAACGGTTCTCATTGTAACATTTTTTGCTAAATTTCTAACAGATATTTGTATTAGAAAAACTAAAAATAATAATAAAAAAAATATTAATTCATAATGCAATGAATTCTCCATAATGCAACCCTGTATCAAAAAAAATCTATTTACCATCAACTATTACAATAAAGTCTCCACCGTTAACAAAAGTATCAAAACAATCTCTTGTACCATCAACTAGTACAATAACTTTCCTACACATGAATCAAAAATTAAATAATCCATGTAAACCGGAAAAAAAAAAAGAAAAAAAATGAAAAAGAAAAAAGAGTACATCAATTTCAACGTTTATAAGTATGAATTTATATGTCCAACCTGTTTTTGCTACTTCTTTCAAATATTTTTTGCTCCAATTGTTGCCAGGTGCTTTGGAGATCCTGAGAGCAAAATCACAAAACCAGAACAAGCTGAAAATTTCATTTTATTTATTTTATTATCAATTAATAACATGTTGTATGAGAAAATGCAATTTCATACCATTATGGAGAGGTTGTTCATATATAATAGATAGCTGATTGTATACAATAGTTGGTTTCCCCTGAAAATATTCAATACTACGGAACATGATTTTCAACGAAAAGATTAAGCATTATGTTATAAAATATCTGGAAAAAAAATTACGCACTCGCATAAGCAAAGTAAAACAGATGCAATTATCTATATCTAGATTTGTATTTTTTGATCGTACACCATTCGTTAAGAACATAAACACGGATCACTTAGATGGGTCTTAGAATCTTGAATGATAGTATTCTTATTTTCATCCAATCTCTCTACCGAACTATCAACTTTTTTATACTTTTGGCAAAGTGAGATTTTGATTTTGAATTTAACATCAGGAGAGAACAATAGAGCATGGAAGTAGAGCAGATATTTACATGTCATAACATAAATGATGACCAACCAAGAACACAATAATAAGACTCTATATAGGATATAATGAATTAGTATGTGGCATGAAGATACCTGCTAATCTATGTTGACTTAGCAAGCAAATAAAATAATTAAAATTGCAGCGAGATTTCATGTCATCGCTTGAGTCCCAAAAAACATGTATTATTTGCTAACCTGCTTAAAATATGATAATGTGCTCCTGTCAGGCGGTTCTGTTGTGCCCTCTTGCTGGTGCCGTTGTGTCATTGCAAGGCTCTACTTTGCCCTCCCTCACAAATTATTTATGTTTCCAACACATAAGTACAGAAATTTCAGTCAAAGGTAACTGACATTGAATTCAATAGGAAAAAAGTAAGATTTATTAACATTGCTAAATAATAGGAAGAAGGAGCTAACTAGAAAATATATTTTCATAACTCCCACCTGTATTTCTCGAAGTGTTTGTGCAATATTTACCAACATAAGCTTTCTTGCTTAACAAATTCTCCAACTATACATGGCTACATTACTCATTAATTATATTAACACAAATATAAATAACAATTTACGGTAACGGAGAGAAATAATAATCAAATTATACCAAAAAATTTAATAGCCCATTTATCGAATAGATCACATGGACTCCAAGTTGGGTAAGCTTCAATCAAATACAAGGAAACTAAAGGTTGAAGCTTCCACAACTGTCTAGAAAAAAAAAAAAAAAAAAAAAATTGTTTAGACCCCAAAGCAACTCTATTATCATAGTGTAACAATTTTCATGGAACACTTGCATTAAACCCAAATTCCTAGAATTTTCAAAAAAATCCAAATTCCTTTAACAAGTATTATTCCACCATTAAATTTAATTTGTATAGAAACTACCAACATAACACATATCGGTAATTATAGCATCGCAATGAACATTATATGATTAAGAACCCTAAATAATTTTTATATAATCCCCGATTAATTTTGAAAACAAATCTAATTTAGGGTGTGTACAATAAAAAAACCCGGTTGAAGAATTAAAATGACAAGAGATAAATAGATCTTACTCAAAGCGATTCAGTGTCAGGTGGTGGCGGAGGCGAGAGAAAGAAGTCGGAATTGACTGCTTTTTCGTCGTTAATGGAGCGAGAGTGAGTGAGAGGAGAAGGGAGAGTAGGGAGAGTGGGAGAGAGGCGCTGTGAAGTATAATGGGAAAAAACGGATAAAAAAATATCGTATTATTCTAGTTTTATTATCATGATAAAAGTAATTTAATTTATTTTTAATAATTCAATGTTTTTACACATATTACTAACGGTTTCTAAATGTTAGAAATAATTTTTGAATTATTATAATTTAATAAAGCTAACTTAATATTAATAGTAACGGTTAACTTAAATTTCTAACGAATATTTCCCGTTAGTATTTTCTAACGAATATATCCGTTACAAATTATAAATTTGTATTGATAGAAAATGCTCAATATGGTGTAGTGATTAACCTTCAACTATAGTTAACGTACAATACGGTCCATGCGACAACAAATGTCCCGATCGAACTAGAGGCATTAGCCAATCAAGACCTATAATAATGTTCGATAACCGTGCGAACGTTCTAAATCTATAATAATATTCGATCAAGATAAATTATTTTCTCTAATCACCCCACTTTCTATTTCGCCGAAGATTCTATGGACTATACACTGAAATTACACACATGGCATCCTTGCACTCAGGTAAGCGGTCGAATCCCTAATCATAAAGCATCATACTCCTACTAGATTTCAGATTTCTTAAATTGATGGGACTCATGGACAAGTCACAACACATCTGGTCCTCTAGTAAAGTCACGGTGGCGTATTAGGCCCTAAGGACTAATGATGTTCTACTATAAACATAAAATCTTTACTTAATTAATTGGAACCACTTATAGATTCTAACACGATGGATGCTCAATGAACTCATCTATTATGAGAACCCATTCAAGTATGTTGATCTTGTTGTTATAGTAGGTGACCGAAGAGCCAACTAATTGTTGTGTTTTCTCACGCTACTCATAAATAATCTATTTCGTATTAATGATAGAAAACCCCTTTGGTATTCTATATCTTTGTCCCTTGCATAAGCATAGATGTAGTCCTTACAGTTACTTAATTACTATAAATAGATCTAGTAGAATCGAAAGATTATTTATTTAAGTATACTAAATGTTAAACATAGGTCCTAATCAACGGGTTACACAACTAATGAGGATATCGACCTTTCCGTTCGAGACTAGCACGTAGTATATATGTACTGCGTCTCATCAGTGAACGGTGTTGTGACATCGGCATACATAAGTGTTCTCATAAGTTGATGAGTTCACTGAATTCCCTCAATCTAGAGATCTCTAAGTGATTCCCAATTCGAGTAAAAGTTTATACGATATAGTTGTACACCATTAATCCTTAAGACCCAGACATCACCGTGACTTCACTAGAGGACCAGCAGTATCGTGACCTGTCCCTGAGTTCCACCGAGGACCGCCCCAAGGGCCAGTGTTCGTGCAGTCCGAAATCTAGTGGGAAGTATGTGCATTGTAGTAGGGGATTTGATCACATGATCAGTCATGGATATCCCTTGTGTTCTTACGATTTATAATCCATGAAATCTGTGGCCACAACTGAAAGAGTCGTGATTAGAGAAATGTGTTTCTCTAAGTCAAACACGAACGGATTATATAATAAAAACTTCTACACATTTATTAAACTCATAAGGAGGTTTCGCTGAACTAATGCCTCTAGTTCAATCGAGATATATGTATCGAAGGGATCGTACTGTACGTTAACTATATCACACGGTTCTTGCAGGCACTTCATTTGTATATGTGGAATCATGACGCGTAGTTGCTACACGCCAATCTTGATTTGTTGGGTAGTTAAGTTGAAACTAGCTTCAACTTAATTATAACTCTAGGGACGAGTTTAAACCACAATGGGTTACGGCTAGCTTACACCTGAACCATCGAGAGTCACACTGCTTGTGTACTTAAGATCCTTAATGCAGCGAGCTAAGATTAATTAGTTAATCTTACTGTAATTGGAAGTCAATGTGATTGAGTCCAACATTTGTAATTATTAATTACGAATGAGAATAAGTAGAGGAAAAGAATTCGACGAAAAGTTAGTGAACTTTAAACATTGGGAAGTTTCCCGATTTGACAGGTCCTAGATTAAGGTTTCCAATTTTGGAAATTGGAAAATTGCAAAGTAGTACTTGTATCGACGAGAATTATGTGCTCTTCATCAAAATATAATTGTTATACTTTTTGCGAGTATTCGCTTGTTAGAAACGAGCCGAGAAAGAGAGTGGGCTTAAACTGTTAGGCTTAGCCACTTAAGGTCTGTTAGGGTTTTCACAAGGACCATATAAATAGAATTTATATATCTTATGAAACACACAAGACAAGCATGAACCCTAGCCTCTCTTCCTCCATCAGCAGTCCACCTTGCAGACGAAACCCTGCCGCCACATTGACATCTTCTTTTTCCCCTCATTCTTCTTCGTTTCACTTAGCCTATCACATATCTAGTGATGCGTGGATAATGGATTAAATATACGAGGTGAAACCTAAGAGGAGGAAGATTCTTGTGCCGCCATCAGGTTCGCCTTCACGAGCCTTCACGCGCCGCCACAAGCCGCTGATGTGAGAACGCAATTCTGAAAAACTGCTCTCGCATTTTCTGCGCAGTTCAACGAGAAAATTCGCCATAACTCAAACGGTGATCGGATGGACGTGAAATTTTGACAAAAGCTTCGGACTCATGGATATATAGTACCTCAGAAAGAATTTGCGATCCAGTCAATAACTATGGAGATATTGAAGTCGGAAGAGGCCTGTAATTTCAGATCAGAAAATAGGTTGGGTCAGTAGGAGTGGGAAGAACAGCTTAGCCATCTTCTCGAGTCTTCATTCGATTCACGCTTCAAGGGTAAAATCTCGTTTTCCCTAATTAATAAATATATATTAATTAATTTATATTAATTGAGATTAATGTATGTTAATTGATTATTGAATCACATGAATCTAAATGTGTTCATGTGAATCGTTCGTTGAGCGAGCATGTTTATTATTTGATTTAATTTCGCGAGCATGCTATGATGATTAAATTTACGTTATTTAAATTAATTATATATACGAGCATGTTTGTCGGTGATTGGAAGTGAAAAGGTACACAATTAATTGTAGTTATTGTGCACGTGTATGTTTAAATAAATTAGTTTATATAAATATTTTTTTTTTCTGTTGCGTACACCTGCCCGATTCCCAACAGTGGTATCAGAGCTACGATTGCGCAATTAATTGCCTACATTTTTATTGCTTTCGATTGCATGTGAATAGGTTATTGAATTGATTGAATTGATGAAATTGGAATTGGGTTGGTTTAATTTTAATTTAATTTAAAAATTGGATTTGATCAATTTTGAAATTGGAATTAGAAAATTGGAGTTTGGTTTTAAAATTAGATTTGATCGATTTTAAAATTGGAATTGGAAATTGGATTTGAAATTAAAATTGAATTTTGGTGACCTAGACTTCGTGGTGCTATTCGCAAATTTGTTGCGATGTGACGCGCGCTAATAAGGTAGATTTGTGGAAACTCCGCTGGCTACTCCAACCGCTCCCTATTTATGCGGCTATATGAACATATATTAGCATGAATTTGATAGAAAGGCTAACATGGTCGCGCGGTGGAAAAACGATTTTTGTGATTGTGGATAGATTATCTATGTACGCACATTTTATGGCATTGGCCCATCCATATTTGTTCAAAGACGTCGCCAACGAATTTTTTCGAGGTGTGGTGAATCTTCATGGTACTCCACTTCTATAGTGTCTGATCGTGATAAGGTGTTTATCAGCTTAATTCTAGGGTTATTCCTCCTTCAAGGGACTGCTTTGTGCACAAGCACATCTTATCACCCTGAATCGGATGGTCAAACCGAAGTCTTAAATAAATATCTCCGGTGCTTTGTGAGTTCGCAACCAAAGCTTTGGGAAATTTTTCTCGCATGGGCATAATATTGGTATGATATTAAATTTCACCAGTCAATTGGAATGACACCGTTTGAATGTTTGTATGGACGTAAGCCACCACCATTGGTTCAATATATGTCGGGTTCGACAGCAGTGCATGACGTGGACCAAGAGTTACGACCGCGTGATGATATATTGAAGGAGTTGAAAAACAATCTCGCGTTGCACGCAACCGTATGATACAAATCGCCGACCGCCATCGCCATGAGGAGAAATTTAATGTTCAATATTAGGTTTACCTTAAATTACAACCTTATAGACAACACTCAATTTTCAAACACGTATATCAAAAGCTTTCTAGCCGATTCTATAGGTCGTTCCAGGTTGTGGCTTGAGTGGGTTCAGTCGCATATCATCTTGAGCTTTATGTCTCACTTTCACCACGTGTTCCATGTCTCTTTTCTTTGATGGAAATGGGGGAGCATCTAAGTCAGTCGCTACATTACCACCTTATACGGTCGATGGTGGACCGGTGGTTGAACTAGAGAAGGCGCTCGCTAGACGACTGGTGGTGTGCAATGGAGGTGAGGTCCAAGAGGTTCTAGTGAAATGGCGGTCCTTGCCAGCTGAAGATGCTACGTGGGAAGCTGTGGGAAATATTGCAGGATGCTTTCCATCATTTCCGCTTGATGACAAGGAGGCTTCTGAAGGGCTGACGAATGTTACGGTTCGTAGAAGTTCACGCGCCACCAAAGCCAAATCCACTTTTTGAGGAGTAGAAGAAGCTGATTGGTTTCATTTATGTATTTGTTTCCTTATGTTCTTAGTTAGTGCCTTCTTAGTAGCGTAATAGATTAGAAGTTTTTTCCTTTACAAACTAGGGTTGGGAGCCTATTTAAACCTTTTACGTGTTCTTTCAAGGATATATATAATTATTTTATGAAATTTCTTCCTTACTTGCATAATAATATTGCGATACTTTGAGATTGTATCACAAGCTGAAAGAAGACATTGGTACATACCTCATTGGGCTCTTCTTCCATGTAAACTACCGTATTGCTTTTATTTACTCCATTGTGTAACTTTTGTGATGTTTTGGTTGTTTTGGATTTCGATGTTTTGTGTTGGATTTGTGAAGAAGAGGATCATGATGATGATTTGTGAGTTGTTAAGAAATGAGTGGGTTTGTGGATTTCGTATGTATGCGGTCTTGCACAAAGAAGATTCGTGTGTTTATGTTTGAGGTATTTTGTTTATTTGAGGGTAAAAAATATAATTTTCTTTGAGTGTCTTACGCTAAGGCGAAAAACCCTTTCAAATACGGGGATTTAGATGCTACACCTAAATTTTTTAATGGATTTGAACCGCATATTTGATTAAATATTTACCTACTAAGCACACATATACATGGATATGCGTGATTATGTATAAATCTCCGCTTCAAATTCTCCCAATGTAAATAATCGGGTGTAGCATCTAATTTCCCTTTTCAAATAGACGGCCCTTCAATATAATCTTTATTTTCAAACAATGTAATGACTATATAATTAGTGCAATAAGTAAAATATAATTACATATTGCTTCATATGAATCATGTTGTAATGTAACCATCTAATCGATCAAATAAAAATTCTAAAGAAGACTAGAGAAATAATCTTATATATAAAAGTAATATACGCTAGGACGTCTTCATAATTTTCTTTTTCTTCATATTTTTATATTCTCTTATTTTCATATCAGATAGCCCTTTTTTTCATTTTTTTAATATTAGTACATTTTCCAACTTATTTTCTCTAATGATCAATTCATATTATAAATGAAGTTTATATAATCTTTTGCCAAGTGAGCTAGCATTATCAAATTTATATGAAATATAAATATATTTACTATGGTTTAAATATCACTAATAAGTTTCATTATAATATTATAATATATGTCTTATTATAATTGTTATTTTTGTCACAATACTATAAGTGTAATACTCTCAAGTTTTATTATAATTTTTGTCACTTTTAAAATGTTATCCCATAACAAAATACTAATATAATTAATACTAATCCAAATCATGGAACCAGTTAAACTTAAAATAAAAAAAAATCAACATCATAATAATTCACACATAGCACAAAGTGCATAAGAGAGAAGGCATAAGAAAAGCAGCCTAAAAAGTCCAAACAAACTTTGGTTGTTTATTTCACCTCTTTATTGGCCACGTCTTTTCTTATTCTATCTTTTGTTTTCTTTCCACTACGCGAGTTGGATGTCACGGCCACTCTCCTTTTATTATTAATCTTTCATTCTATCTAATTATCATAATTTCTTTTTAAATTCATGATCAACATATTATATAAATATGTAATTTATTTGTGTATTTCATTTATTAAATTATAACCCGATTTCGTCTCCGCTACAAGTCAATGGTTAAATCTCATGTTATTAATGTATAATAATTTAGGTAAATTATGGTCACTCGAGGTAAGGTCAAAATTACAAAAAGAAACTCTTATGATTGGGTAATTACAATCAACCATTAACTATGAATATTCGTCTAGCTCGTACTCGTTTTGTGCAAAAAATGCAGTTTGTGATGCACTATAATCTGATATTTACAAACCGATAGATACATCTTATGATCATCTTGTTACAAAATGTGGAGTTCGAATAGAATTAAACGGGTACAAACTGACGAATATTCCACATATTCTAGAAGATCTCACTAACACCAAAATAAAAATATTTAAGAAAATTTATTATTGAAGGATAGTTGTAAATACCCACCCAAATATAATTAATTTTTTCATAACTGATATTACCTCAGGAGTGACTGTAATTTAACGAAGATTATTCTCGGGAAAGTAAAAAAATATAATAATAAATAATAAAGTATGTATTCACATCGCATTAACCTTGATAGTTTCTGTTTTTCTTTTTTGTTAAGGGTTTGAAAAAATGTACACACAAACTGAAAAAGTCCTTGGTCAACACACACCCACACAAAAGGCATTATTACTAATAAAATTCTTTCATGGAGCATAATTTTTTTTATTTATTAAAAGTAATAAATTTAATCAAATTTTTGCAATTTATTTGATTTTATGGTGGAGAAAAAAAAAAAGGAAATTGGAAAGAAGAAACATATAGAGAAATAAGTATATAATAAATATATAATATAAATAAATAATATAGAAGTAAGAAAAGCTGAAACATTTACTTCAAACCCAAAAACAATAAGAAAGAAGAAACAAGTCTTGTAGAGAGAAACAGCCTCCTCTCTCTCTCTCTCTCTCTCTCTCTCTCCTTTTCCCATTTTCACCTTTCCTTTCTTCAACCATTATTTTAGATTCCTTCAATGGTTTTTTCACTTGTCTCTATTTGATTATATATTCTATATATTTTATATATATACATATACATATATAGATACAACCCATCTGGTTTTGACCTTCCTTCATTTGGGTGTGGAGAGTATGCTGTTTTAGTGGGCTTCTTTTTCTTTTCTTTTTTTTTTTAATTTTGTTTTGATTTCTTCTTGTTTACAAATTCTTTTTTCTGGGTTTAATTGCTGTGAAAAAAAGCTTTGATACCCAGAAGCATATGCTTTACACAAGTCCAATAAATAAAAAAACAATAAAGTCTGTATCTATTTTCCAATTTGTTTTTTGAGGAGGAAACTGTTTTTTGTTCATCTTTAATAAAAAAAAAAGAAAAAAAAAAAAGAAAAAGTGGTGAATTTTGATTGAAAGGCTGTATTTGATATTATTAAGGGAAGAAAAAAAGAAATAGAAGGACATGGGAAAGCATGGACCTTGCTATCACTGTGGTGTGACAAGTGAGTTTTTTCTTTCTTTTTTGGGTTTCAATAATTTGATTATATATTCGTCAAATCCTTTCTTATTGATTAATTTGATTTAATTGAATTAATTAATTTTCTGTGATTTATATGAACATTTACCCAGTTGATTTTGTAAGATATTGAAGACAATGAACAATACTGAGTCATTGGTTCTTGTCTTCCTGTTAGATAGGCTCTGCTGTTGCAAATGAGTGTTTGACTGTCGATTCTTGATTCTAGTAATCGATCATATGAGACACGAACTAACAATACTAGGACATGACATGAATATGCATTGAATAAATGAAACACTCTGGTTGATCATAGTTGCTTTCGTCGTTTAAATGTTTCGACTCTTTTAACTTTAAAACCGATTTTGTTGAAGTTTTTTAACATGTGTTTTGACACAATGGTACTATTGTGAGGATCTTGATCATGAATTAGTATATCATGCTTCGTTAACTACATTGTCCAAACACTTGCTAATCTTATTCTTACAAATGTGGATGAATGGATACTTGTCATTGTGTTTCCTTCTTACGAAACATGAGTGTAATAAAAAGGTACCCCACTTTGGCGTAACGGGCCGCCTGAGAAGCCAGTACTGTGCAATGCATGTGGATCACGTTGGAGGACAAAGGGTACTCTGGTAAATTACACTCCTCTACATGCTCGTGCCGAACCCGAAGACTTGGATGATTACAGGGTGAAATCATTTTCTGTCAAGAATAAGGAAGAAAAGTTTCTCAAGCGCAAGTACAACAATAACAACAACAATAATAATAATAATAACATTAGTATTACCGAATATCCAGCGGAATATAACCAGAACCAGAACCACCACGGATTCCGTAAAGTGTTTGACGAAGACACAAGCAACAGGTCGAGTTCCGGCTCTGCTATTTCCATTTCCAACTCGGAACAATATGGCAATGCTGATGCAAGTGAATTGACAGGTTTGTTTTTATATAAAATTATGTGATAGTGTTTTAAATTCCAAGGTCTCGTTTGTTTGGTTGGGGAGATTGGTCATGATTAACTAACTAATTGAACTTTGTTTGATGTATGATAAAAACAATTGGGTTTTCATTAGATTATTTAAATTTATCCTGGCCAACCAAACGAGGCCTAAGATAACAAATGATTCGTGATTTACAGGACCGTCACAACAAGGGGTAGTATGGGAAAGAATGGTGCCGTCGAGGAAGAGGACGTGTGTGAGCCGCTCGAAGCCGTCGTCAGTTGAGAAGCTGACGAGAGATCTTTTTACAATATTGCACGAGCAACAGTCGTCGTGCCTTTCTGGTTGTTCAGAAGAGGAACAACTTCTACTTCTTGAGAGTGACAAACCAATGGAATCTGTTGAGTTTGGTCATGGAAGTGTACTCATTAGGCATCCGAGCTCGATTTTATTAGCTAACGGAGAAGAAGAATCGGAAGCTAGCTCCCTTTCATTTGATAACAATAAGCAACATACTATGAATTCTAAGGTGACGGTTTTTCCTGCTCTTATCGACAAAATTAAGAAGCCTCCTAATCCGGTAACCGAACAAGAACGAATCAGAAGGTACTTTCATTTTTGTCTCAACCTATTTTGTACGTTACGGTTTTGTTTTGTGTGGACTAGTTTAAGTTTTGTTGTTCGATTTCAGAGGGAAGGATCAAGTTGAAAATTTACAGATTATGTCTCATCGTAATTCACCACTATGTTGCGTGGACTTGCAAGTAAGTTGCAAATCCAATACATGGTTTGATACCTTATCGTTTTTCACTTGTCGGTCGGGTATACAACTGCTTTTTATAATATTTTATTTGGACCGTATTTGTGAATCGTGACCATGGACGCAGATATTCAATTATGTTCCTGTTCTAGTTCTTGTTGATGCTACAAATGGTAAAATGCGTTGGTGATAAATAATTTATACGTATCTGTGTTTGTGCAGGAAATTGTTAATTTCGACAAGTTTGCAAATCATTTGACGAAAGACGAGCAGCAGCAGTTGCTCAAGTATTTACCTCCTCTCGACACTTTGGAATCTTCGGACAGGTGTGCATTATTCTTTTGTTGAATACGGATATTCAAGCATGGTTGCTTAAGTTAACTTCACTTTCACTGCAGAAAAAGGTGTCTATATATAGTACATCAATCATTCTCGAGTACTACTATAATCCCTTAAAATTGTTTTTTCTTTTTTAATACCTAAAATCATAAAGGAGAGAGAAAATGTTTTTTTTGATAATTGTAAATGCAGTGATAATTGATGTTTGAGAAGACAATGTATTGATTGTTGTATGGTTAGCAGGAATTTACTTCCGATATCCCAAATTAGAAGCATTTTGGAGAGCCCTGAGTTCAAGGAGAATTTGTTGTCCTTCCAGAAACTTCTGTCAGATGGTCTTTTCGATAACTCGTTTTCCAGCCTCAACACAGAACAAGATTGTAAACTTCTCAAGAAACTCGTCTTATCCAATTTCACCAAGTCTAAATGGATTGAGCAATATCAAATCTTTAAGGTCGGTACCACAATTTTTCTACTGCATTATTACCATTATATGGATAATATATCTATGTGGCACGGAAACTTCAACTTTTTAACGTTTCTGCGTTTCGGACACGTTTCGTGTCCGACACTCGAGGACACCTGCCAGACACCTTATGGGCCATGTTGCAATTTCTGAAGTTAAAGACATGTTTGATAAGCAAATTTTCCAATATATTTGTCGCTTCCCTAATTATTTACATTATTCACATATGAATCGCAAATTGATAGTTGATAGTAAAATATATTTTGAATATGTTTGTACAAAAATATATAAAAATAATTTATATATAAATAAAAATTTACATATATGTTTATATAGCATTTTTATAAATAAGCTCCTATATTTTTAATATTTACACGTTCTCCCCAAGCTCCCGTATCCCCGTATTTGGGACTGACATGCCGTTTCCTCATGTCGGTTTCCCCGTATCGCTATTTCCATGTCCGTGCTATATATATATATATTCTAAATCCTGTTTTCTTATCAGGATTCCAAAGGTAAAAACATCAACGAACCGAATGCACTTGCTACTGCTTCTTCGCTTAGTTTGAAAAGACCAAGAGGAGAAGGACTGCAGCAGCATCACAAATTCTTAGGTGAAGAAAACATTAATTCATCGAGAGAAATTTGTTGTTTTTTGATAAGTCGCTGACAAAAAGTTTATTTATTTATTGTTTCAGGATCAAAGGCAATAATGAGGAGGAGCTACGACGAGGAGGAGGAGGAACTAGTAGCAGATAAGAGTTCCTCTTTCTTTACATCATCTCGTATCATTAATAATAATGATGATGATTACGAGTCTTGCCATTTTGGTTACGAAGAAGACGATATGCTTTTGGATATTCCATCCAACGGTTCATTCCCACAAGCTGAAGCAGAACTACTAATCATGCCATCTTCGAGTTTCGATGGTCAAGCTAGCACTAGCACTACTTCAACATATTTCCTTAATCGTCCCTAATCCCCGTCGTATCTCAATCCCCTTTTCTCAAGGTGATTGATTGATTGGCTTCTTCATTTTTATTTTTATTTTTATTTTTATATTACCATTTTGCTAGAAATAGCACACTGGAAATGAGTTTTGAATCTTCTTTAATTCTCTCTCTATATGCTTTGAGGATGTACATTATTTAAAAAAATGGGATTATTTTATTTCCCTTTCCTTGTATTTATTATAGATTGACTAAAATGACTGTTATATATATGATATACAATCTTCATTACCGTTTCAATTCGAAGTATTTTCATCTCTGTTAGTGAATGTGTAGCTTCTATTATTCGCAAGGTTCTTTATTATATTATTACTCACACCTCTTTTGGACTAAACTTCATTTGAATTCAAGGATTTTAATTATACTATAAATGTTTTTTCATTGAAATTAGTTGCGTAATTGTATATGATATTCAATATTCAAATTAGGTTTTGAACAAATATTTTTGCTAAGTCAATTTTCGTTGCTTAATTTGAAAAACCCGAATATTTTGGTTCGTGTATGCTTTTCAAACCGAACCACAGCGCTTGAATCGAACCGAACCAGAAACGTTAAATGATACAGTTTTACATCATAATATACATATATACGGATACGAAAATGGGCTAGCCAACTTAAAATACAAAGAAGTAATAGCATAAATATGGTTACATCAATCACATTATGCGTTTTGTAATTGTATGGAATAGATAACCTTCCTGTAAAAATAATTTGTAGGCCATAGGCCAAATGATAACGATTTTGGAATTGGTTTTTCAATTTAAGAAATTTCAAGCTTTTCTTTTCTCCTAAAATATCAAACTACCAGATTACTACACTTTATGAATTTATAATAAAAATAATAAAATTTACAAAAAAAAAAAAAAAAAAGAAAGAAAGAAAGAGAAGAAGAAGATATAAACCAAACTGAAAAAGGGATATGCTTGCGAAAAAACAAAATAAATAAATAAACAAATAAATAAACCGTAGACCAATCGAAACCGGGAAAGAAACCCAAAACTGAAAGAAACTGAATCAGATTAAAACCGATAGTTTTTGTTTTTAGTTCCATAGAAATTGAATTTATTGGTTCATGCACTTTAACACTTATCCATTGCATTTAAAAAAAAATCACTTTAACACTTATCCCTTACGATAAATTATATTTTAAATATATTTTTAGGAACTATTTGAAAAAACCGCTCATTGAATTTTGACTTCACAATAAATTCATTTTTGCAATTGATATTCAATATAAAACCAATCAATCTAAAATACTAAAAATGCCCAATTCACTATATAATACAAAAAATGCAAATCTCCCCATTTTAATTACAGCCCAATCTCCTCCAAAAATCTTGCTCACGAGTCTCGCTCACACTCCACCCAAGAAATCTCAGCTACCCACCCACACACCGAGATTAACAATAGAGATCGGTCGCTGTTGAGAGGATGAAAATGCAAATAACAACAATATAGTATTAAGTGGCAGAAAGCCCCAATTTTTGTTTTGTTGCCACCGTTCACTGTAGTTGTTTTTATGACAAGATGATTCGAAAATCATCCTCGAAAATTAAGTAATTAGTCCCCATGCACTTTGTTTTGATTTAAACCAATTAGTCAAAAACTCTAAGTAGATTAAAAACCACTCTGTATCAATATCATAAAAAGACACAGTTTGTTGATTTAATAATTAAACACAGTTTGTTTGCAATGTGGTTTTGCATGTGTTGTTAGGAGTGTGTGGTTTTTAATACTCAATGTATTGTTTTAGTATTGTTTAGCATACGTAATTTTAGTACTGTTTAATGGATACCAACGTCATAAAGGTCGGAAATTGATAACCACTCAACATCAAACGTGTATAATTATTATCAAATATCC
>NW_012195010.1:910454-921659 GCF_000504015.1 Erythranthe guttata | reverse complement strand
CTTGCGATTGTATATTGAATTTCGGGCGAGTTGTCTCCTTTGGGGGCAGATGTAAGCCCCCAGGGAGTCGATAACCCTTGGCGAGCGAAATATTTTGGGGGCAGATGTAAGCCCCCAGGGAGTCGGTGGCGGTGGTGCCATAGGTGGCTCCACATGTGGAGCAGGTGCTGGTATCGCGTTGGGAGCATTTGCTCCCATCGTGGCGATATATTGGATCACGGCCTCTGTGGCAGCGCGAGTTGAAGCTTCTGCTATCATGCGTTGAAGCGCATCCTCGGTTGTTTGAACCATTCTAGGAGCAGGGAGTGGTGGATCGGCGAGTGGTGGGTCCCGAGGAGGGACCTGAACCTCGCGAGGTGGATCTGCAGCACGTGGAGGAGCTGGCTCCGCGGCACGTGGAGGAAGTGGCTCCGCGGCACGTGGAGGAGGTGGCATGCCAGATCCTCTACGGACTGGGAGGTTATTAGCTGTGTCATTTTCTCTCCGAGCTGACGCCTCAGGAGGATCTTGATTAGCTGTGTCATTTTCTCTCCGAGCTGACGCCTCAGGAGGATCTTGATTAGCTGTGTCATTTTCTCTCCGAGCTGACGCCTCAGGAGGATCTTGTTGGCTACGTGATCTGGTTTGCATCGTTCCCACAGACGGCGCCAAAATGATGATGCTAATTACTTAGATCACCTGGGGTAGTGTAGAAAACGAACTGGGAGAGCAAAGCGGATCAGTAGCTTGACAACTTGATGATCCTGAGGTACCTGCGATCATAGAACACGTGAACTACGCCGGGGGTTGATCCGGCGGAAACCCCTCCGACGCTCAAGTCAGACGTGCTGATCATAGAAATAGTCCAGAGAATACGTATTGTAGTATTGCTCAGTTAATAGGACGTACCTTAAGGAATGAGTTCAAACCTTTATTTATAGCTTAGTTGAGATTGTCGGGCCCAATACTTGAAGGTGATTGGGCCTCGGTGATAGTAGTTTTCGATATTGGGTTCGTGGCCCAGTAGGTAAATAATTTGTAAGCCCATTGGGTTGGGTCAACTAGGCATATCACACAAGTTTGCATATACCGTGAGCTAATGAAGGGAAGAGTCCTTGTAGCTTTTAATTCTTTTAATTTGTCATTAATTGATTTATAATATGAATTATTCTTCTAAAGAGTTTCCTTGTATTGAAAATATTATTTCCTACGTGATTAAGAGTTTCCTAACCCTAATGGACTCTATTTCCTTGTAGGATTCTTATCACCTGTAGAAGTATAAATAGAGCAGCACGGGATCGTGATTGTTAGAATCCTATGGATTCTGACTTCGCAAGGAAACGCGTAAAAGACTCGTGCCACAAGTCTAGATATGTCGTAATATAAGAAGGGGAGTTTCCTTGTGTTTTAATTATTTATTTTATCATTAATTGATTAATAGTGGGAATTATCTTTATACAAGCATAATTATCTTTTTATATTTTATTGTCATATATTTGTAGTGTTTTAATAGATATGGGAATGATTTGTTGATAAGGCAAAGAAATCTCATATATCTCTAAGACTTAAATTCTTACGTGACTTATGTATTTTTAATATTTTTGGTCTCTGACTTTTCCTTGCATAGGGATCTTATGGCGTAGGATATAAAATGAGAGCTATCTCAGCATAAGGTTGCATGCCTTTTATTGGAGAGAAAAAATATATTTTTCTGCTCTTATTTTCGCTGCTCTCGAAACGTCTTTGATCGAGAGAAATTTTTCACAGAAAATATTTTTCCTCTCGTTTTTATTGTTCCATCGTGATACGTGATTTTCATAGAAAATATATCGGCTTCAAGGCTTTGTGGTGAAGACACCAAGATTCAAGGAGTATCACAAGTTTGTTTCTTCTATAACAAAAGAAGATCGGTTCTTCGGGAGAGGGGCTTAAACAGATCTCGGGAGGAGATCGATCCGCCGACTGAGGGATTCAGCGTTGAAGGGAGTTCAACCGTGCGGAGCAAGGGACGTGCTGCAAATTGAAGATTTATAATTCAGCGTAGTATACTAGAACGGCGTCAACAAAGAGGGAGTCTTTGTATTTTGATTAAGTCCTACTATTGTATTCGTAAAACTAAAAATTAGTAAATTTTATTTGCAGGTCCCCGTGGATGTAGGGTACAATTGTATCTGAACCACATTAAATTGTGTCTCGTTTATTTCTGTTTTTACGAACTGCTTCACGAACTGTTGCAACACTTCACGCAACAGTAACGAAAAACTGAATCTGACACAAATAATTTATATCTGCACGAAATAAATTCTAACAAGAAGCAATATGCACAACAGCAAGATTGTCACAGAATAAAAGAGAAGACTGAATAGGGATGTTGAAGTCTTGAAGAAGCTGAATAATCCAGATGAGCTCACTGAAAGTCATTGATAAAGCTATGTACTCAGCTTCTGCAGAGCTCTTGGAAACAGTAGCTTGTTTCTTGGTCTTCCAAGAAATGAGAGAGTCCCCAATGAAAACACAAAATCCTGTGGTGGACTTCCTAGTGTCTGGACATGATCCCCAATCTGCATCTGAAAAAGCCTTAACAGAAAGTGAGGATTTTGAAGAATAAAAAATGCCTTTACCAGGAGAAGCCTTGAGGTATCTCAAGATGTGATGAATGGCATGAAGATGGGGCACCCTAGGCTTGGAAACATATTGGCTGAGCTTATGCACAGCATAGGTGATATCTGGCCTAGTAATGGAAAGCAACCTACCTACCAATCGCCTATACTCAGAGCCATCCTCAAGAAGATCCCCTTCTTCATTATTAAGCTGAGCTTTGGGATCCATGGGCAGCAAAGCTGGCTTACAGCCCAAATAACCAGCATCATCTAACAGTTTTAGAGCATACTGCCTTTGAGAAAGGACAATACCAGTGGAATTCCTAGCTATCTCAATACCAAGAAAAAATTTCAGCTTGCCCAAATCCTTAAGCTTGAAAAATGAGTGCAGCTGAGTTTTAACCTTCTGTATCTCTGTGGAAGAAGGTCCTGCAATAATCATATCATCCACATAAACAATTAAAGCAATAAACTGAGAAGAAGAACCTCTAGTAAATAAAGAATGATCAGAAGGAGACTGAGAAAAACCAATTGAAGTCACTGCCTCAGTGAACTTTTGATTCCACTGTCTTGAAGCCTGTTTCAAACCATACAAAGACTTGTGCAATTTTCAAACCAATCTAGAAGTAGAAAAAGCAACTGATGAAGGCTTATAGCCTGGAGGAATATCCATAAATACTTCTTCCTTAAGATCTCCATTCAAAAAAGCATTAATAACATCTAATTGGTGAAGCTCCCAATTATGAATAGCAGCTAAAGCCAAAAGAATCTTTACTGTGACTAACTTGGCAACAGGTGAAAAAGTGTCAATAAAATCTATCCCTTTTTGTTGGGTGAAACCTCTGGCAACTAATCTGGCCTTATATATGTCTACTGAGCCATCTTGCTTTCTTTTAATCTTATAAACCCATTTACAACTTACAGTGTGTTTATGGGCTGGTAATGGCTCTATGGTCCAAGTATGATTATCCTCCAATGCTTGAAGCTCAGCATCCATGGCTTGAACCCACAGAGGATTCTTCACAGCTTGTTTATAATTGGAAGGTTCAGTGGCAGCTGAAACATTCATGACATAATCAAAATGACCTGCAGAAAACTTATGATAAGCAACCTGTTTAGAAATGGGATAAAGAGAATTTGAACCAATAATAGAGTTGCACTTAAAATCAGCCAAATATGCAGGAGTTTTAGTGTGTCTGGAAGACTTCCTAGTCTGTGGAGGTAATGGAACTGAATCAGTGACCTGTGGAGCAACAGAGCTAGAAGGATAATCAACAACAAGATCAGAGTCAGTAGAAATAGGCACAACAGATGGTGGAACAGAATAATCTGGAGATGAATATTTATCAAAATTCGTATCTTGATCACCAAAAGGAAAAATGTGTTCATGAAAAACAACATCCCTAGAAATAATTACTTGATGAGACTGTAAATCATAAAGCTTATAACCCTTGATGCCAACTGGATATCCCAGGAAAACACAAGGTTTGGCTCTAGGCTGAAATTTAGACCTCCGAGCTGGTAAGGAAGAAGCAAAAACCAAACACCCAAACACCTTGAGAGAGTTATAATCAAACAACTTACTAGGATACAACAATTCAAAAGGTGAGAGATTATTAAGCTTAGCTGCAGGAGTTCTATTGATCAAGAAAACTGCAGTAGAAATACATTCATTCCAAAAAGTGAGAGGCATATGAGATTGAAACAACAAGGATCTTGCAACATTGAGAATGTGTTGGTGTTTTCTCTCAACTACAGCATTCTATTGAGGTGTGTAAACACAAGAAAACTGATGAAGAACACCTAGCTTAGCAAAGAGCTGAGTAACTTGTAACTCATGAGCATTATCAGACCTGAACATCTTAATATTACAATTAAACTGAGTTTTAACCATGTGAAAGAATGAAGGAATGACAGTCAAAACATCAGACTTAGATTTGAGAAAATGAACCCATGTAAACCTAGAGTAATCATCAACAAGAGTAACAAAATATTTGTAACCATTGTGAGACTCAACTCTGTAAGGCCCCCAAATATCACAATGAATAAGATCAAACATATGAGCAGAAACAGTAGAACTAATAGGAAATTTCAAACGTTTCTGTTTAGCCATAGGACAAATATAACAACAACAATTGCTCTTAGGCTTATCCATGGCTAAAGAAAATTTAGTAGACAGAAAATCTAACTGCAACCGAGGAATATGCCCAAGTCTATTGTGCCAAACAGTGGCATAAATCTTATTACAAAAAATATCAGTAGAAACATTGTGAGGCTGAAGAACATATAATCCATCAATTTTGCTACCCTTGCCAATCTTCTTCAAGAACTTGTCCTGAATAAGAAAGGAAGTGGAATAAAAAATAACTGTGTGAGGCAGATTGTCAAGCAAAGCACTAACAGATATTAAGTTGAACTTAAAAGAAGGAACATAAAAAACATTTTTCAAAATCAGATCATCAGATAAATGCACATCTCCCATATACTCAACAACAACCAGAGAGCAATCTGGTAATATAACTCAAGCAAAATTGACTTTATGAAGAGAAGAAAATAAAGTTTTATCATTACACATATGACGAGAAGCCCCAGAATCAATGATCCAATAATGAGGTTGAAAAGATGCATGAAGAGAAGTTGCTAAACAAATACCTGACACACAAGAAATGTGTGCACCTTCAGCCTCATCTCCATGAGACTGCTGAGCAGAAACCTGTTTCTGGGCAGCCATTTGATTAGAGAAATATGCCATCAATTGCTGGCACTGAGCAGCAGACATGTTAGCTAAAACAGGATCAGATGAAACAAGAGAAGGTTGAGAAGTACTACCTGAAGATGGGTAATCTAGTGGAGACTCGATGCCAGAAACTTGATTAACAGAAAACCTACTTTGAGGCAAAGAAGAAGAAGAAAATCTTGGTTTGGCCTTATAACCAGGAAGATATCCATGTAACTTGTAGCATTTATCAACCGTATGCCCATAGATGTAGCAATGGGTGCAAAATCCTCTGTCCTTTCTCTTGGGTGCAGAGGTATAAAACTGATTATTGATAGATCGCTTGGTAGACTGATCACCACGAATTGAGAAAGCTAATGAGTTCTGCACCTCATTATGAGAATAATGAATGGACCTCTGCCTCTCTGCTTGAGAAATAAGGGCAAAAACCTTGTTTATATGAGGTAATGGATCCATGAGAAGAATTTGTCCACGTGTGGAAGTAAGAGACTCATTTAACCCCATGAGAAAAGCCATTACATGTTCTAGATTATAATGTTCATTAAGCTTTTGAACACCGCCACAAGTGCAGGCTCCACAGGTGCAAGATGGCCGAAAATTTGACAATTCATCCCAAATTGCCTTCAATTTCGTAAAATACACATTAACAGACTGCGTATCTTGAGTCAGATTAGACAATTCCCGACGTAATTGAAAAATTCTCGGGCCATTGGTTTGTGAAAATCTGGTATTCAGATCCTTCCACATCTCGTGAGCAGAATCAGAGTACATGATACTCGCCTGAATATCTTTCGACACAACATTTAAAATCCACGAAATAACAATACTGTTATTTCGTACCCAGGCATTGTGAAGAACAACTTCTTCACGACTCGGTTCAGTGATTGTACCATTGATGAACCCTAACTTGTTCTTCACCGTAAGCGAAATCTGCATCGCTCTACTCCAAGAGGCAAAGTTATCTTCAGAGAGTAGCTGCGAAACGAGGACTAACCCAGGACCATCGGACGGATGTAAATAAAACGGACTGGAAACATCATCAACACGCCGATTTGCCGCCATGGATTTGAGAAACAGAACTCGAAGAATGATCGAATGAAGAAACAAATTGAGAAATTGATCGCGATCTGATCAATTGATGAATACGCGGAAGCGAAAAATCGAAAACTAAACTGATACCATGTTAATCTACTGATTATCAGTATGAAGAGAAGAAAGATGATAGGGAGAAGAAGGAGTTGCAGAGATGAGGAATGCTTTATTCATCTAACAGAATATGTGAAGTTACCGGTACAAGAGAGATGAGTTGGATATTTATATCCAATCATGTAAAAACGTGTTTTCTAATTAAAGAAAGGAAGAAGTGCTATTTAAAATAATAACAACTTCTATATAACATAAAAGTAAAACTATATCTACATTTATCAATATAATTGATGAAGCTAAAATATAGCTCACCTAGGATAGTATAGAAAACGAGCTGGGAGAGCAAAGCTGATCAGTAGCTAGTCAACTCGATGTTCCTGAGGTCCCTACAAAATGAGCACACGTGAACTAAGCCGGGGGTTGATCCGGCGGAAACCCCTCCGACGCTCAAGTCAGATGCACGGATCGTAGAGAGAGTAGAGAGAATAAACTCGAGGTTGATAATGAATAATGAGAACGTACCTTAATCAATGAATAAAACATCTATTTATATGTTGTTAAATGGGTTGGGCTTCCTTTGTTGGGCCCAAGCCTTACTTTGAGGGAGCTTGGGCTTTCGTGTAATGGGCCCACTCGTATATGATTGGGCTATCATGTAGTGGGCCTAATTAGTAGATAAATTTGAGGGCCCGTTGGGCCAGCCCATTTAGGTATATCATTAAGCCCCCCAACTCTCGATTCGAGATGGGGACTTGTGCAGAGGGATCCGGATCGTGTCGAGAGTTAATTGCGTCGTTGATTGAATTGTTTCCGTTGGCGGTGAATTAATTTCCTTAATTTAAATAAGGGATGATTGTATTTATTTGGCAGTGAGGTATATATTTAAAGGATTTAAATATTATACCAGGGCCAGATAAATAATCTTTTTTTGCGGTGGAGAGAAATTAACTTCAACTCTTGCGTAATAAATATGGGTATGTACTTTTAACTCGAGGTCTTTTCCTACGCTCTTTTTCTCTTCCAATTTTTTTTTTTTTTTTTTTTTTTTATTTGCGGTAGGCTCTATTATTAATACAATGATGATTATTTCTTCGGGGAGTTGCATATTCTTTCATTTTGATATTTTTTTGTCTGGTCCTTAACAATCAAACTTTATAAATCTAGGTTTAGACCACAAATATCAATTTTAATTTTTTCTTAAAATTTTATTTTGTTCCTGCTCTGGGAGATCGACGTTGATATTTTTTTTTTCCGCCGCTGATGACCATTAACAGTAATACTACTGTTGTTCACACTAACATTATTGTCAACACAATAGTATTACTATCAACCACATCTATTTATTATTTTCTTTTTCTTCTTTATTTTTGTTTGCTTTGCGGTCAACATAATATAGAGTACTAATGTGGTTGACAATAATGCAACTGTCTAGTATTGTAATATTACTGTCAATATAACTAATATTATTATAGTTGACAGAATATTACTGTCGTTGATAGTAATATTACTGCGATATTCTGCAATATTACTGTACATATAACAATATTACTTTTTTTTAGTTTTTTATTAGTTTGCCTTTGTTGACCAGTAAACATAATAATATTATCGTATTATACACTATTTATTGTGTAACATAGTGATTTTATTGTTTTTGTTGTTTAGTATTATTGTGTCAGATAGTAATATAACAATATTGATGTCTATATTATTGTGTTAAATAGTAATAGTACTTTTACACTGGAGAAAGAAAAAAGTTGATTAAAAAAAAGTCAATGCTAAAAAAACAAGGAATTTTTTTTTTCAAAAAAAATAAAAAATCAACGTCAGAAATCAGCGGTCAATAAAGTCGACGGTTAAAATTGGGTTATGGGTCAAAATTGAAAAACTATGGTCAAATTGGGGTTCATTTGGGATTAAATTGATAAAATTTGAGTATATTATAATTTAAGGGGTATTTTGATCTTTTACACACCTTTGGAACTTATCACAACTTTTTTGTAGAACAATTTTTTGGAGGAAACTTTTTTTTTTTTTTTTCCTGAAACCAAACACGATCTCATCAAAGGTGCGTAGATACGCACTGCACCACCCAAGCAGATCAGCTGCACCCACACGTTCCCTCCCGTGCACGTCACGGTTGCGGATTTCCCATACTTTCCAGCACAAGATCATTGCAATTCACCTGATACTCCTTATTCAAGCTATACTATACAAGCGGCTAAACACCTCATGAAACGACAACGACAAGGTATCCGAGGCCAGATGAAAAGGGGCGCCTCGCCGAATCTTACTCGTACTTCGGCAAAGAAAAAGAGCATGGGTCAAAGATTCAACCTCCTAACCACAATAGGAGCATAATGGAGTCGACGCAATGTGGCAAAAAAAAGAGTTCTTGATTAGTAGGAAGAATATCTGAAAACACACACCACAAAATCTTTGGAGGAATGGCAAGACTCCATATATCCTTCCACCGCTACGTCCGGTCACCGCAACCTCCCTCTGTAACAACTATTTGTTCTAAGCGCCCTAGTTGAAGAAAGTGAAAATAGCACAATTTTACTGTGAAAGTACCTGCTACGAAAGGGGCCAAAAGAGACGATCCTCAACGTGTTCCCCGCCAACCGGAGTAGATAAAATCCGAAAGTTGTCCACCAGCCAAAACATCTCTTGCACCATAGAAGTATTCCAAGAACCCGCAAGAGGGTCCAGGATGTCCGAAACCCTATTGCGTGTAGCCAACGAGATCGGTCTCGGAGTAAAGAGAAAAGATGTTTTCCTTTGCCCGATAACCAAGGGTGACTCCAAATGGCCGTAGATCTACCATTTCCAATACGCATTCGAATGCCGCAGTCCAAAGCTGGGTGCGCTGCTACTATACTCCTCCAGGTCGCCAATGGGCGGTGGCCTCCATAGCCGACCAGAAATCTCTTTGCGGGTAATAACAAGCTTTAAGAGGTCTAGCAAGTAGAGATTCCGGGTTCATGACAAGGCGCCATGCTTGTTTGGCGAGCATGGCCATGTTGAAAGAATATAAGTCACGGAATCCCAGGCCAGCGTAATCCGTCGAACGACAAAGTGATTTCCAAGCTACCCACAACATGTTTTTACCTTCACCGTCCCCCACCAAAAGCGCCTGATAGCCGTCTCAGTGTCCCTGACAATTCTCGTTGGAAGCAAGAAGTAAGCCATGACATACTTCGGAATCATTTGGAGGACCGATTTAATCATGATCTTCGTGTAGGCTTTAGACATATGCACTGAATTCCACCCATTAATGCCATTCCACACTCGATCTCTCAAATAAGTGAACACCTCTTTGCGGGACCGCCTCATCATAATTGGCATCCCCAAGTACTTCTCAATTCGATCGACTACCCGAAAGCCCAAAATCCCGTGAATATCGAATTTCTCATTATCAAGGGTAGATGGGCAAAAAGATATAGTTGACTTGTCCTAGTTTAATATCTTGACCCGAAGCCTCAACATAAATGGCTAAGAGGCGCGGAATCACTCGCACATTAGAAGGAGTGGCTTTACAAAAAATAGCAATACCATCCGCAAAGCACAAACACGCCACCGTTGGCGCGCGGAGATATTTTGATACCTGTGAGATCTCCACTCTCTACCGCATGTTGAATCAAAGAGATTAGTCCGTCCGTGCATAAGATGAACAGGTAGGGTGACAGGGGGTCACCTTGTCGGAGTCCTCGGGCTAGTTGGAGCGCACCATGTTGAGAACCATTAAACAAGAATGAGTAATTAACAGATGATACACAGTTCATAACCGAATCAACCAAATTAGCATGGAAGCCCAAACGTTTTCAATATATATCTTCCGTAAATAGGACCATTTGATTTGGTCATAGGCCTTACTAGTATCTAATTTAAGGGCCATATATACATATAGAAAACATATGAGTCAAATTCTCTTCTCTTTCCTTTCTCTCGTACGACTTACATGCAAAGCCAGAAAGCCGCATTCTTATAATCTAAAATATTACCACCATTGAAACTTTTTTTTTTAATGTAGAATTAAGGAAATATACGGTGGTTTATGTCGGAAAATAATGTGATTCGAGGTTTTAAAATAGTGGTCTAAACAACCTCATAAAAGTGATCAAAATCATTTAGGGATGGCAACGGGTCGGTTCTGGGCCGGGTTTGCCTAAACCCAAGACCCGACCCACGAAAAATATATAAACCCAAGACCCGCCCCAACCCGCTTTAGCTTAGACCCAGACCCGCCCCAACCCAAACCATAACTAAATGGTTCCGACCCGCCAGACCCGCTAGACCCATTAACATACAAAAAGTTTAATATTTTTTAACTTTCATAACATTTTGCTTGGATGTTTTTACGAAATAATATCAATACTAAAATACAATATTTTAAAAAAATCTCTACAAGTGACATAACATGAACAATAAAATTACAATTAGTTATATTTAACTTCGATAATAAGTAAAATTCAAAATGCAAGACAATTAGCGGTGGTCGACAAGTGATAAATATTACTCACGAGAAATGATATTCGAAAAATAAAATAGTGAAAATAGGTAAATGATAATAGACAAGATGAAAATTGATAGTTTGATAAATGAAACTCGAAATTATATATATATATATATATATATATATATATATATATATATATACGGGTCGGTTCTAATAAGACCCATAACCTGACCCAGAACCATCCGGTTCTAGAAACTTAAACTCATTACCCGACCCAGAACGGTACC
>NW_012195010.1:892729-910354 GCF_000504015.1 Erythranthe guttata | reverse complement strand
CCATGGATTTGAGAAACAGAACTCGAAGAATGATCGAATGAAGAAACAAATTGAGAAATTGATCGCGATCTGATCAATTGATGAATACGCGGAAGCGAAAAATCGAAAACTAAACTGATACCATGTTAATCTACTGATTATCAGTATGAAGAGAAGAAAGATGATAGGGAGAAGAAGGAGTTGCAGAGATGAGGAATGCTTTATTCATCTAACAGAATATGTGAAGTTACCGGTACAAGAGAGATGAGTTGGATATTTATATCCAATCATGTAAAAACGTGTTTTCTAATTAAAGAAAGGAAGAAGTGCTATTTAAAATAATAACAACTTCTATATAACATAAAAGTAAAACTATATCTACATTTATCAATATAATTGATGAAGCTAAAATATAGCTCACCTAGGATAGTATAGAAAACGAGCTGGGAGAGCAAAGCTGATCAGTAGCTAGTCAACTCGATGTTCCTGAGGTCCCTACAAAATGAGCACACGTGAACTAAGCCGGGGGTTGATCCGGCGGAAACCCCTCAGGACATACCCCTCGCTGCACGGATCGTAGAGAGAGTAGAGAGAATAAACTCGAGGTTGATAATGAATAATGAGAACGTACCTTAATCAATGAATAAAACATCTATTTATATGTTGTTAAATGGGTTGGGCTTCCTTTGTTGGGCCCAAGCCTTACTTTGAGGGAGCTTGGGCTTTCGTGTAATGGGCCCACTCGTATATGATTGGGCTATCATGTAGTGGGCCTAATTAGTAGATAAATTTGAGGGCCCGTTGGGCCAGCCCATTTAGGTATATCATTAAGCCCCCCAACTCTCGATTCGAGATGGGGACTTGTGCAGAGGGATCCGGATCGTGTCGAGAGTTAATTGCGTCGTTGATTGAATTGTTTCCGTTGGCGGTGAATTAATTTCCTTAATTTAAATAAGGGATGATTGTATTTATTTGGCAGTGAGGTATATATTTAAAGGATTTAAATATTATACCAGGGCCAGATAAATAATCTTTTTTTGCGGTGGAGAGAAATTAACTTCAACTCTTGCGTAATAAATATGGGTATGTACTTTTAACTCGAGGTCTTTTCCTATGCTATTTTTCTCTTGAAATTTTTTTTTTTTTTTTTTTTTTTTATTTGCGGTAGGGTAGAAATTTTTTGTTTCTTGATTATTTCTTCGGGGAGAAAATCTTCACATGTCGAACTCGGGTAATTCGAAATCTTTGCGAATTAAACTTCGAGATCCGGTTGAGGGGGGCAAGAAAACTTTTGGTACGGTGGGCTTGGACCGCGGGAATCTTGTGGTGTCGAGTGCGAAAAACGGATCTACATCCGGAGGTGCGCGAAATTCCGTGCAGATGGGAGATAGGTCTGCGGCTGAGAAGGAGGGGACCAGCGCACGTGGTCCAATGGGGGGAAGCCACGTGCGCACGGCGGATACCGAGGTAGAGGCACGCGCGCGCGCGTCGGGCGCTGGAGTTGAGAGACGCGCGCGCGCGGCAATAAATGTGCAGCAGGTGGGCGCGCATCGCCAGCGACGCGCGCGCGCGTCGGAAAGGCGGACAGATGAGGACGCGCGGGGTCCGGCGATTGGGGAGGCGCCACGTGGGCGGGGACAGGGTGATGACGCGCGCGCGCGTGATTCAGCCTCTAAGCGACGCGCGCGCGCGTGATTCAGCCTCTAAGCGACGCGCGCGCGCGTCGGAAGTGGGGATTGATGCTGACGCGCGGGGTCCGGCGATTGGGGAGGCGCCACGTGGTTCTGGGCAGGCAGTTGGTGTGCGCGCGCGTGGATCCGCCCCTTTTGGGGCCACGCGCGCGCGTGAGGGCGCGTTTGATGCCGGTTTTGAGCCCGGTTCGGGCGAAATTGACGGGCAAATTTCCGAGGGTGCTGATTCGCGTGTTTTTTTCAATGGGGGAAGTGTTGGTCGGCGAGAAATCATTGAATCGTGGAGTGACGATGTAGAAGTGCGTAACAATATTAATATTTGCCCTACTGTTGATGAAGCGAATTCCAGTGGACGTCGCTATGGGCGTCGAGTCTTGGATTTTGGGAGCGATAGTGATGATTCGAATCAAGCTCCTTTGGCGAGTGATGAAGCGGTGTTAAGTAGTGAAGTTGAGGTGACGGATGAAGAGGAGGAGGAAGATGATATTCCGCCAGGTGATATTGAGATTGATAAGAGGAAGCCAAAGAAAATTAAGCCAATTAATTTGGACTTAGTTGATTTTGACAGTGTGTTGACGGAGGAGCATCTGCACTCTATTCGCCGTTTATCTGGAGCGCCAAGTAACGTTGAGTTGTTGTTGCCTCAGAAGGGTGACCGTTTGTATTCGCCACCCGATGGATTTCATACGGTGTTTTTGGGTTACTTGACGTGTACATCTCAGATTACACCGCATCCGACTTTGTTGAAGGTCTGCGAGGAATTCAAGATTGGGTATAGTCAGCTAATGCCCAGTGCTGTTCTGATGTTCCAGGCGTTTCATTTTAGGGTGGTTCGAGTAGGTCTGCCTGTGTCTGTGAGTTTATTTAAGGCGTTATTTACGCTACACCGGCCCAATAAGATGCCTTTCTTTTGCTTTCATCCTCGCGTTCATTACCAATTCGTGAAGAGTGTGAAGCTATCTTTGGGGAAATGGAAGACCTATTTTTTTTACGTGAGGGCTCCCACTTTTGACGTTCCCGTAGTTTGGAATCCTACGTGTGAGAGTTTCGTGATAACTGCAAATATGGCGAATTGGTTGGTGAATCGGGTCGACAACCGAGCGAAGGTGTCAATGGACCCTATGGGTAGGGAGTTGAACCAATTCATTGCCCTCTTGGAGAGAGTGGTACGGAACATTTTGCACATCGCAGCATCCGTCGGGCCATATAAATCCGCCATGGCACTGAATTTCTCTATATGTTCCTGTGGGTCGGTGGTCCCTTCGAATTGAGGTAACCCCGAGATCTTTACTCCCTGAGGTAATACCTCGTTGAGAATGTCCATGGTGAAGGGACTGCGTCTTGTTGGGAGAGGCATCCTCTCACCTATTTGATTATTTGGTTGGGAGAAAAGGTTTTGGCGTGACATTCGGCTGTTTACTTCGCCTTATCCCTCATTAAAGAGAGGGATTCTTGGTGGTGATGCATTCCCCCGTAGGGGTGAGCGCCGACGTTGTTGTCTGGGCTGTGCTCCTCGGTGATTAGTAGATAACTGCACTCGGGATCGTGGATCCGAGGTAGAGGAGGAGACACTTATTTGATTCGCTATTGGCTGTGGGGCCACGGGTGGCGCTACAGGTGGAGCTGGTGTTGGAATCGCATTGGGAGCGTTTGCTCCCATCGTGGCGATATATTGAGTTACGGCCTCCGTGGCAGCGCGAGTAGAAGCTTCCGCTATCATACGTTGGAGCGCGTCCTCGGTTATTTGAACCGTTCGAGGAGCAGGGAGTGGTGGATCGGCGAGTGGTGGGTCCCGAGGGGGGATCACCTGAACCTCGCGAGGTGGATCTGCAGCACGCGGAGGAGCTGGCTCCGTGGCACGTGGAGGAAGTTGCTCCGCGGCGCGTGGAGGAGGTGGGATGCCCGATCCTCCACGGGCTGGGAGGTTATTAGCTGTGTCGTTTTCTCTCCGAGCTGACGCCTCAGGAGGATCTTGTTGGCTACGTGATCTGGTTTGCATCGTTCCCACAGACGGCGCCAAAATGATGAAGCTAAAATATAGCTCACCTAGGATAGTATAGAAAACGAGCTGGGAGAGCAAAGCTGATCAGTAGCTAGTCAACTCGATGTTCCTGAGGTCCCTACAAAATGAGCACACGTGAACTAAGCCGGGGGTTGATCCGGCGGAAACCCCTCCGACGCTCAAGTCAGATGCACGGATCGTAGAGAGAGTAGAGAGAATAAACTCGAGGTTGATAATGAATAATGAGAACGTACCTTAATCAATGAATAAAACATCTATTTATATGTTGTTAAATGGGTTGGGCTTCCTTTGTTGGGCCCAAGCCTTACTTTGAGGGAGCTTGGGCTTTCGTGTAATGGGCCCACTCGTATATGATTGGGCTATCATGTAGTGGGCCTAATTAGTAGATAAATTTGAGGGCCCGTTGGGCCAGCCCATTTAGGTATATCAATAATATATATATATATATATATATATATATATATATATATATATATATATATATATATATATATATCAACAGCGGAGTCAAAGTTCCAAATAAACCCTTCACGTATGTGTAATAACTAAAAGTCCCTACAGTTTAACTTGTTTCACTCTAACAACATCTTACATGCTTTTCTTTTTCCAGACTCCGACCGCATATATTTTTGTTCTGATGAATTTTGCAATGACATTTCTATGACTTTTCAGTGATATTTTGACGACCTTAAAATAATTTTTCGGTGATAGATATAAATGTTATTATATATTATGTATTATAGGTGAATTAAAAAATATAATTACTCAATTTCGTTGATCCTTATACAATATTTTTCTTTTTTGGGAACATAATTGGTGTCGTTCGTCATTAGCAAAGTATTAATAGGTAGGGCTGGGACTGGGTTGGGTCGGTCGATTACCAGTCTAAAAACCGAACCATCCGTCAAACCATTTTTGCTCAAATTTGAAAACCGTTGCCGACCCAACCTTTGTGGGTCGGTTGATGGTTGACAACCGAATATTTGGTTCCGGAATGGGTCGGTTGATGGTTTATACCCGTCACCTAATTCAATTAAAAAATTAATTTTGCAGTAAAAATATTCACATTTTGCGTAATGCCATGGTGCGATCACCATTTATCAGTTAAAAATAATTAATAACAATTTAACGAAAAATATAATTAGGAAATTCAAAGTAATTTCAAACATGCACAAGAGATTTAATGGAGTTTTGTAGGCTTTTTGTTTAAGTTTGGGCATAAAGAAACTAGTGGAAGATTTAGGTCAATTTTTTTTTTTCATTTGTTGATTGTTTTTAAAATTTAAATACTAATTATTTTAATAATTTCAACAATCACTTAAGAAAACACGGTCTTTATTTTATAGTTTTAATAAAATTTTAATAATATAGTTGGATGACCGATAATTATCGGTCAACCAACTTTTGATAATATTAGAAACCACCAACCGACCCATCATAGATGGGTTGGTTGAAATTTTTGACCCGATCCAATGGGCCGGTTAAAAAATGATTATTCGCCTAAAAATATGGTCGGTAATGGGTCGGTTGGTGGATAAAAACCAACCCAGTCCCATTAATAGAGATAAAGCCAAACTTATTTCCCATGCTAGTGATAGTGAGTAGACACGGCCACAGGCCGGGTTTGACCCGGACCCGGCCCATTGACCGCCCCGACCAGCCCCGTTGACCATGGACCCGGCCAAGTCCGTGACGGTTTCGGGTCCCGATTATTTGGACCCGGGACCCGACGGGTCTACCCAGCGGGGGGAATCGAGGGCCCGGACCCAGGGACCCGGCGGGTCAACCCGGAATTATCCCGTTTTTTTGTCCAAAAATGCACATTTGGAGTTAGAACACGGGGCAGTAGGGAGGAATGTGCAAATCTTTACCACTTGGACAACCAACATATTTGTTAAAAAATAGACAATAAATATATATAATATACAACTATGGTGTAAATGATAAATATGTTAAATAAATTAATAATTTTCATATTAATTATTGTTAAATAATTTTAATTAAATAATTAACAAATGCAATATAAGAAAAAATATATATAATCACGGTTCAATACTTCAAAACATCTATTATTAATTAATATATCAATATAATCTCCACTATTGAAAAATATAAAGTATTGAATCAATTCACTTATGTTATTAAAATCGATGGTGTGAAAAAATCGAATGAAAAATAAAATAATATGTTTAGTTAAAAAAAATAGATTATAACTCATTTCAATTAATTTAAATCGATTTACCTCAATTATTGACAAGAACTTATTAATATTATTGAGGATTTTATCATAAGATAATTATTTAAAAATATAAATGATGTTTATTTTAACAAAAATATATTATATCTCATTTCAATTAATATTCTTACTTTAAAAATAACATTATATATGACTAGTATAATCAAAATATTATGATGTGATTTCTCTTTTAATAATTGGTTTAGTTTGTAAAAATCGTAAGAATTAAATCGTAGATCATATGATTTAATCTTTTTTTTACATTTACATTTTATTCAAATATTAGAATTGAATCGTAAGATTTAAATGGATTAAGCTCAAGTCCATTCATTTTTTTTTTATTATATTATATTTGTTAATAATTTAATTAAATTATTTAATAATAATGAATATGATAATTAATAATCTATTTAACATTATTTATTATAATCATTTTACACCTTTTGTTTATGTTATATATATTCCTTGTTATAATAATCCTAAACTATAAACAAAAAAATATAAATAACACTATCAAATGATTATAATAATTGTATAACTAATGTTTTATAAATTATTTATTGTCATGTTGACTATTATTAATATCAAAAATCCCGACTAAATGCATATATATTTAATTTTGAAAAGTATAAAAAAATACGATTTAATTTAAAAGAAAGATTGAATATTGATTTTTGAAATTTTGAAAAATTTCTCAATTATTATTTTCACTTATAAATACCCATAATACAATTTTCACGACTTTCATTTTATTTAGTTTATGTCTCAATGTCTTAATCGTTTCATTTTTTTCTAAAATTGTTTAATGTTTAAATTCAATTATTTTTTAATTTTGAATTTAAAGTTAATCTCATGTTTTTTCAAGTTTCAATATAAGTTTTTTTTGTTAAAAAAAAAAAAAATTTGAAAAACCGGGTCGGACCCGGATGGACCCAGGTGGACCCACCCCGGACCCGGACCTTGCTTCCCGCGGGTCGGTTTCGGGTCCCCGAAAAGTCGGACCCGGACCCGTACCTAACCCGCACCGTGGCCATGTCTAGTAGTGAGTAGTGACATATCCAACAATTTTTTATTCCATCTTACTCTCTCCACTACCCACTTTTCATTATTCACTACCCGGCATCTTGTGCAACTTTTTTATTTCCTCATTTTTTCTTTAATTATTTTTTTTGTTTGATTTCATTTTTTTTTTTGGTTTTTTATGGGTTAATCGCAAAGAGGCCCATGACAAGGGCACTAAATTAAAAAAGAAAGTACATCAATTTTTTTGTCTTTCAAATAATTCTTGGTCATTCAAATTTATTTGCAAATAGAAAAAACCCGTTTACATATACCAAAAATACCCCCAATTGTTTGAAACTCAATTCAACTCCAATTTCATGATTTACACCCTAATTTAGCCCAATTTCACCAATTAACCAATTTTGACTCGCCACCACAGGAGACCGCCGGTCGGGCGTTGACATTTTTTTTTCCCAAAACTTTTTTTTTCCGGTAGATCACCGCCGGCGTTGTTTTTTTTTTTTTTATATATAATTTGTTTTTTCTTAAAAAAAATATTTAATTAATATTATTGTCTTGGCTGCTAAATTACTGTCTCTAGCAGTTATGTAACTGTCAGAGACAGTAATTTAACAGTTAATTGAACTTTTTTTTTTCTTAAAAAAAAATTATTTTAATTAATATTACTGTTTTGGCTGCTAAATTACTGTCTCCAGCAGTTATTTAACTGTCGGAGACAGTAATTTAACTGTTAATTGACTTTTTTTTCTTAAGAAAAAATATTTTAATTAATATTACTGTCTTGGGTGCTAAATTACGGTCTCCAACAGAAATTTAACTGTTAATTGACTTCTTTTTTTTTTTTAAATTTGGTTTTTTCTTTAAAAAAAATTATTTTAATTAATATTACTGCATTGGCTGCTAAATTACTATCTCCAACAGTAATTTAACTGTCTGAGACAATAATTTTATTGTATTAATTAATTTTATCGTTTTTGTCTGCAATTTTGCAGTCTTTGACAGTAATATTGCTGTCTCCAACCATAATATTTTACCGTCTCATGCAGTAATATTACTGTTGGGACAGTAATATTAGTAATATTACTGTTCCAAACAGTAATATTACTGTCTGAGACAGTAATTTAGCAGCCAAGACATTAATATTAATTAAAATAACATTTTCTAAGAAAAAAAAAAGTCAACGCTGGAGACCGCGGTTGACCTGTTGGAAAAAAAATTCAGAAAAAAAAAAGTCAATACCGTAGAACCGCCCGGTCAACGCCGGAATCTGGCCGGAAAAAAAAAGTCATAAAAAAAGTTATTTTCTAAAAAAAAAAAAAAATTTTAAAAATATTAAAATGGGGGTTAATGTGATATATTTGTTTAAATCCGGGGTCAATGTGTAATTTTATATTGAGGAAGTTAGAGTAAAACTTTAGTATGGAGGGTATTTTAAACTAAAGACATGTGAATGTGTTTATTTGAAAGACTGTTTTTTTTGTTAATGAATGTGCATTTAAGTCCCTTGTCATGACCCTCTTTGCCATTTGCCTTTTTTTATTTGCCCGCAAGTTTACTAAATTGAAATATACTACTAAGTTGTGATAATCAACTTCAAATTTAGGTAAATGCACTACTAAATTCGTAGTTGAACGAACATGTCTTGGACTAATAAACTATAGTTAATTTTATACATTATTTTTTCACTAAAATCAGTCAAAAACTGCTTTCACTTAACCACTTTATCAATACGTATATATTCCAATATTGCAATTTTCACAAACACACACACATAATTTTTTAAGGGTACAATTGTATCCGAACCACTTTAACATTTGTGCTTTTTATTACTGTTTCATTAACTGTTGCAACTCTCCGTAAAACAGTATCTGGAACTAAATTTGAGATTAATCCGACACAAATAAATAATTAATTCGCACGAAATAATAACAACACATTTGCTTTGTTCAACAGACTGTATACATTACTGTACATTACTATACATTACTAGTTAAATATAGTAACATGTAGTTACATATGCATATATTTATGTATTTTTTATTTGTATTTTTTTGTGTTTGAGGTGATTTATAATATAAATATTGAAATTTGTAAATTTTTTTGTTGGGATTTATAAATTTATTTTGTATAAGCCAGTATTCGTGTGTGTATATACTTGATCGACTAAAAATATGGTAAAAAAAAAAGGAACATAAGTACAAATTACTATAATTCACTATAGTTATATATAGTTATTTTCAGTACACTAAACATATTGATTTGAAAAAGAAAAAAAATTAAAAAAAAATTTTAATTTTCTTTTTTTAAAAATTAGAAAAATTAAAAAAAAAAAAAAAAATAAATATATATATAAATTTAACAAACATGTTTATTAAAAAAATAATAATAATGAATAAATCATCGAAAATGCTAAATGCAGGACCAGAGATGCTGAATGCAGTTTTGGCCGAAAATTGCATATAAGGGTTGTATAGTACTTTCGCCTCTCCAACGGTATGTCAAAGGATGCTTTTGGCTTGGATTTATCCCTAGTTTATTTGGTATGAAGATCAACAAGTTCGAGTCGTGTGCAAGAACGACATATAATATAAATATGGCGTCCTTAGTGTTTTTATTAAGTCCAATTACTGTACACTTAATTTTGAACTAGTGAGATCTTGTTTTGCAGATTCCCGTGAATATATGGTACATTTGTATTCGAACCACATTAAATTCCTATGTCTTTATCCTACATTGAAGCAGTTAATTTTTGTAGTCAGACAAGAATTACTGTGTTGCAATATCAAATGTCCTAATATTAATCTATCTCAAGTCTCAACAGAATAATTAGATTAGACAAATATATCAACAATATTCTTCTAGAACAGAGCATGGGAAAATGGTCCGGGTGTTAAGTCATGGTGGAGAATTGTTAGCTATGGTTCAGACTTATGGTTAAACTAACTAGATATCTGATCTACTCAAGTCAACTGAAGTGAGAGCATCTCATTCAACTAAAGAATGAACATTTGCTGAGCCGGACAAGTTAGTTAGAGCTCACAGATTCACTTGATTTTGCACTTGGTTGAGAGGAGTTGAGCTGGCTCACTCTACTTTTATAAACTATTTAAATTATTTTGCAATTATTTCATCCAATGAACGTGGAAATATATTAAGAGTAATATTATGTTTTAAATTTGAAAATATAAAATAATTGATGTTGAGGGGTAAGTGTTATATAGGATATACACCGTAATATAATAATGAAAAACGGAGAGATGATGTGGTAAATTTGAACTCTTATCGAGCTTTATGTAGTGAGTGATTTATTCAAAGAATTGGTGGTGAATTAAGAAATATGGATATTTGTGAGTATATCTATGTAAAGAAACTAGCTTAGGTAATAGGAATGTAGACGACACTAGGAATATAATGATCCTATCCATTAGTAGTGCACAAAGTAGGCATCAAACCACAATGAACCAAATTATCGAGAAGGGCAGTCAGTCCCTTTTCATCAACAAATTTAATTGTACACCATTATTTTAGACAATCTCTAAGAAGTACAATTTCCAAGTGTCTTTAAATTACTTTCCACGTAGTACAATTTCAAGCTTGAGGCAATGAGGCGTGTTGAAAGTTGAGAAGATGCAATTAAGTTGCCCTTTTTCTGTCAATTATAATATTACATACTTGTTGCTTGTCAATTTTAGTTCCCCACTAGTGCAATTTGGTGCTCTCATCAATCACTTTTTATACGTGGAATTGTTTGTCACCATTTCCAACAGTATTCATCCTTTTGTTTTCCAGAAAAATGAAAATTATTCCTCAAATCTTAGTTATTATAGGACGTACACTTGGACTATGGGACTTTTTAACCTCTTTTCTCTCCACAATCATTCACTTTTTTCCTTGCATGTGTTTCAATTTTTTAATTCAGACATGTCCCTTTCTTTATTCGAGCTAATTGCAAATACCTCTCCTGTGTAATCTCTAATTGGCAAATACCCCCCTGTCAAAAAAAAACTCACCAACGCCCCCTCGTGTAATCAATTTCAAAACTCACAGCCCCCTCTGTGTTTTTAGGCATTGACTAAAAGTGAAATGACACAAATACCCTACGGGTTTTTCAGCAATTAGTAAAATATATATTGTACATATTTATTTGTTAAAATTTTCTTATCTCTGTATTAATTTAATTAAACCAAAATTTATTAGACAATTATTTTTAATTTTTGTGTAGTTATTTTTAATTTTATAAACATTATTTATTAATAATTTTGAAATTATAAAATATTAACAGAAATTAAACATGTATTGTTGTATTAAAAGATTTTATATGTTTTATATTTTTTTATATTAAATTTTAATTTAAATTAAAAAAAAAAGAAAAGAAAAAAAGAGCAAAAATAGCTCTTCTTCTTCCCCGCTACCGCCCCACCCCACCCCACCCCACGACCACCCAAATCAACACTTCTTCTCCCCACGCACCTGCCCCACCACCGGCTCATCTTTCTTTCACCCCGACATTCGCGTAGTACAATTCTCCTCCAATTTCACTATTCCTATGGCAGTGGATCTGCAATTTGAACAAAGACGGTGACGGCGGTGCTCGACGGTCCAGAAGGCGGCGGTGATGCCGAGACAGGCCAGAGAGCGACGGTGGTGCTCGACGGTCCAGAAGGCGGCGGTGATGCCGAAGTTTTTCCGGGCTGGGAGGTGGGCGGCGGAGTGAAACGAAGAAGAAGATCTGAAAAAATCTTCAATTTTTGTCCCTTATTGCAATTTTGGAAATTTTAAAATTTACAATTTGGTCCTATAAATTATAGTTATTTATAATTTGACCACTCGGATTTTTTATTTATTTATACAGGGGTATTTATGACATTTCACCCTAGAAATAACATAAAAATTCGCAGAGCCCGCGAGTGAGAGACACGATTTGCCTTAAGGGGTCTAGATGCATTGACTTTGGTTACACAGGGGGGCGTTGGTGAGTTTTTTTTTGACAGGGGGGTATTTGACAATTAGAGATTACACAGGGGAGGTATTTGCAATTAGCTCATCTTTATTCACAACTCTTATCATTAATATTTGTGTCAATTACTAAAAACTCCCTAAACTAAGGTCTAATTACAAAAGAACTCCCCCTGGGTATTCATAATTGCTAAAACCACCCTCTAACTAACAATTGACCAAATATTTTAACAAGAAAAATAAATAATATCTATAATACTTTTAAGTTAAATAAAATATAAAAAACATAATTTTTTTTTCGAATTACCATAAACTGTTGAGGGATTTTAATAAAAATAATATTTTACTTGATATTTTCTTTGACGAATTTGTGAGGTCAATTAGACCACTATTCGGAAACCCCCGTAACTATTATTTTCCTAAATAAAACACCATAAATTTTCTTTAATCTATATTAAATAAATACTTTATGGTGGTCATATTATATATTATAAAATGGGGGCTTGTTAACCAACCCTCATTAAGAGAGTTGGTACCTAGTCTTTACCAATAGGGCAACGGTCTAGGGTTCGAGCCCCCCCTCCCCTACATCCCCTTGTAATGGACTTGAATTTACTAAAAAAAAAGGGGGGGCTTGTTAGGTTAGCAAGTGTAAGAGTGAAAGAAAAAATGTCTTTCTAAAAACCATATATTCTCTATATTACATACATATATTTTGAGCTTTTGTTGTGTGTCGGGTATAAGCTTCTACTTCACTTGAATGTGCAGTTTCAGTGAAGTTACAGCAGAGCGATATGTTGGGTTGTTGTATCCCATACACGACACGATCAGAACCTTGTTGCAACTTATTTGAGAAGAGTCGTGAAATTTGTCTTAATAGAGCGACCTAATCCGCTCCTCGTCTTGCTTATCTTCATATTATAGTGGTTTTTAGAGCAGTTGATTATCAACAATAATAAGAGAGAGCAAATGAAGTCCGAATTTGAACAAATTAATTTTGTGATCAATCATTAAAGTGCAGTCAAAGTTTCAACATAAACCCTTCATGTATTTGTAATTACTAGAAGTCCCCTAAAGTTTAATTTGTTTCACACTAACAACATCTTCTTACATGGATTTTTTTTTGCGAACTCCGGCCTCATATATTTTTGCTCTGATGAATTTTGCAATAGACATTCCTACGACTTTATTCCTACGACTTTTCAGTGATATTTTGACATCTTAAAATGATTTTTCGGTGACATATATGATATCAACTATTTTATATATTTTGTATTATAGGCGAATTAAAAAATATAATTACTCAATTTCGTTGATCCTTATTCATTTATTTTATTTTATTTTGGAACATAATGCCTGTCGTTCGTCATATGCATAGTATTAATCAATGTTTTGAAAACCGGACCGGACCGGCCGGTCCGACCGGTTCAACCGCGAACCGCCGCCATGTCCGGTCCGGTTATATGTGAAAAGCCAAAAACGTCAAAAAACCGGGTTAACTACCAAAAACCCGGTTCGACCGGTAAAAATTGGTAAAACCGGGAACCAGTCCAAGAACCGGGTTTTAACTCAAAAGGTGTCATGGCCGGATCTGCTTCGAAAATGGTCGGAGAAGATTGTGGGTGCACAGATCTAGTCGGATCCGGGTCGTATTGTCACCCAATCGTAGCGGTGGATGCCATATCTATCGATCGAGGAAAAGAAAAGGAACAAGGTCAAGAAAAAAAATAAAAAAATAAATGGAGAAATGAAGAAATTGAGAAAATAAAGTATATGCTTGGAAATAGAGAGAAAATATAATAAACATAAGGAGAAGAATAAAGAGAAAGAAAAATAAAAAGAAAAGAAGGGAAGAAGATGAGGGGTGGTTTCTGCGTGAAACTTACGAAGAAGAAGAAAGGAGAGAGAGGGGAGATGAGAGAGAAGAAAAGAAATGATTATAAATTCATTTTTTATAAAAGTAGTGGAGTTAGTTGGATTTAAAGAGAAGAAAGAGGGAAGGAAATATAAAAAAATATAAAATATATTACATTTAAGTTATTAAATTAATAAAATAATTCTATATAAAAAAAAAGTGCAAAACCCGGTCGAACCCCGGTTGAACCGGTCGAACCGTGACCCAGTGGAGTGTCCGGTTCGATGTCCCGTCTGGTTTTCAAAATATTGGTATTAATAGGGATAAAGCCAAACTTATTTCCCATTGTAGTGACATATCCAACAATTTTGTATTCCATCTTTACTCTCTCCACTACCCACATTCCACTATTCGCTACTCGACATCTAGTGCAATTTTTTATTTCGTCATTTTTTCTTTAATTAATTTTTTTGTTTGATTTCATTTTTTTTTTTTTTTGATTTTTTTAGTTTCCCACAAGTTTACTATAGCTCTGATTGGTTCATGAATTTCAAAATAAGGAAAATTAAAATGTAAAGGAAAAGGAACTCAAGGACTTTTAAAGTCCCAGTTGTGTTTGGTTCCTACGTAAAATGGTGATGAAAATGACTTTTTTTGGAAACTAATTTTCCTTACTTTTGCTTGGTTTGTAGGAAAAAAATGTGAAAATAACAATAAATTATTAAATATAGTAATTTTATTTTCTATCAAAGACATAAAAAGTAAAAAAAAAAAAAAAAACCTACTGTTATGTTTAAAACAATGAGACTGTCGAATTTAAAAATTTATTATTATGATGTGTGTGACAGAGAAGATGAAGGGGAGAGAGGAAAGAAAAGAGGGAGAGAGACGAGAGAGAAGAGATAGATAGGAGAGAGAGAACATCGAGAGAGAGAACATCGAGAGAGAGAGAGAGAGAGAGAGAGAGAGAGAGAGAGAGAGAGAGGAGATAAAAGAAGAAAAAAGGGAGAGAGAAAGAGAAGAAAGAAGGGAAAAGAAGAAAATTACATAGTATTTTCCTTACTTTTTTTGAGGAAAAAGTATTTTCCTAGTTTTAGTGTAATTTTTTTCCACTTTTTCCTCTTAATTTTATTACCTACCACTTTACTTTGCAGCCAAAAATAAAAATCAATTTACCTAATAATTTCAAATTTTTACTCATCATTTTTCTTGAACCAATTAGAACCTAAATTGAAATATACTATAAGTTGTAATAATTAACTTCAAATTTAGGTAAATGCACTACTAAATTCGTAGTTGAACGAACATGTCTTAGAATAATAAACAATAGTTAATTATATACATTATTTTTTTACAAAAAAATCATCAAAAATGGGTCAAAACCTGCTTTCACTACACTACTTTGTCAATATGTATATATTCCAATATTGCAATTTTTACAAGGGATTATTTTGTAGACACCCCTCATTTTGAACATATATATAACTAACCATCATGTTATTTTCACCTTAGTGCAAATCCTTTTCATTTGGATAATAATTTGAAATACCTCCCTAACCCACTCTGAAGTATCCAGAATACCCTTTTAAATAAGTTTTAAACCCTAGCCAACGCATATCGGTCTCTATCTTCCTCTCTCAATTCCCAGATCCAAATCTCACCCCTCAAGGTCTCTAACCGGCCGGTGGTCGGTATTCTATGGTTCAACTGTCATTGGATTCCTCTCATCGAGCTCTTTCTTTTGGCGGTTATTTCGTTCAGTTTGGAATGCTGGATCTGTTTCTGCAATTTTTTTTCAGTCGTCATTTTTCGACGACGGTGGTCTTACCAAATATGTGATTTGTTTTTCGCCAATCGGAATTTGGTGGGCTACTCACCGCTGGATTCATCTCGTCGGGATCTATATTTTGATGGAAATTTTATTCATTTTTATATTGTCAGATTTATTTTTCTATAATTTTTGCATTTGTGAGCGCGGAACCTTGGGTGGTTAGCGGCGTCTTGGTAGGAGGCGCTTGGGGTGAGGAGTCATTGACGGTTTGATCTAAAATTCGCAGCTATGGCCCCTCTCTCTCTCCCTCTCTCTCTCTCTCTCTCTCTCTCTCTCTCTCTCTCTCTCTCTCTCTCTCTCTCTCTCTCTCTCTCTCTCTCTCTCTCTCTCTCTCTCTCTCTCTCTCTCTCTCTCTCTCTCTCTCTCTCTCTCTCTCTCTCTCTCTCTTAGTGTTTGTTGATTTTTGAGTGTTTTGATATTTCTTTAATTTTTGTTGATTTGCACTAAAATAAATTTTTTTTTGATTTTGCAATTCGCAGCTTAATGAAGGCCATTGATCATTTCCTTTAACGTGTTAAAATTTTTGGTTGAAGTTACAAAAAAAAATTATAACTACGAATTACTATAGTTTACTACAGTAACATGCAGTGTTCTAAAAATTGGTCAAGGCGGCCGATTAATCGGTCGCCGAGACGGAGACGGTCCAAAAACCTTTACGATTTTAGTGTAAAGGTTTGAAAAATCGGTTTTTTGCCTGTGAGGCGGTTTGAGGCGGTCCGAGGCGGTCAAACCTTTAAGGCGGGTCAAACTTTTGGTGGCAAAAATCGGCAAAAAATCGACAAAAAACGGTTTTTATTTTTTTTTTTTTATTTTTTTTTTTTTTTATAAATCAAAATAAAAGTTGGGATTCAATAAAAAAGAATATGAATTTATGCTTTATTTTGTTTATGTTAATTATTATTGTTAAAGAACTAATAATGTATGCCAAGAATGTATGTAAATTAAAAAAAATGCCTTTTTATTTATATTTTATAACAATATTTATGTATTATGATCTTATTATTATTAAATTTTTATTATGTTATTAGAATATATACATGATGGAGATATAACTATGTTTAAATATTTTTTTATCGATGTTTTGAGTATTTATAAATAATATCTATAAATATATTATATTAAATTTTAAAAACCGATTTATTTCCGATTAATCACCGATTAATCACCACCGCACCGATTAATCGTGAGTCGGTCCCTGACCGCCTCCGACCCGATTACCGCTTTTTACAACACATCTTACATGTAGTTATATGTAGTTATTTTTCAGTACAGAAAAAATATGGATTTGAAAAAAAAAATTAAAAAAAAAAAAAAAAATATATATATATATATATATATATATATATATATATATATATATATATATATATATATATATATATATATATATATATATATATATATATATATATATATATATATATATATATATATATATATATATATATATATATATCTACATATATATATATCGCTATACATAAATATATATATACATTTTTGCACAAATATTGCATATGTGGGATATATATCTCTTTTCTATATATATATATATATATATATATATATATATATATATATATATATATATACATATATATATATATATATATATATATATATATATATATATATATATATATATATATATATATATATATATATATATATATATATATATATATATATATATATATATATATATATATATATGGGGTTTACTATTCATATGCAATTTTTTCCAGTTACAGTGCGAAATAATTCATTTGTCAAGAATTCATTTAACTTTTTTTCCAAATTCTCTCAACCTTCGAATTTTTAAACTTTTCAAATCGTCAATTTTTTCCGATAATATCAATTAGAACACAATAATTATCAATACGAAAGAAACGTATTTTTTTTATCGAATTTTGACATTTTTTATGCATTTCGTGTTGTATTGCACGAAATGAAAGACTGCATTTCGTGCAATATAACACAAAATGCCTTTTTTTTCCACAAATTTGTTTTATTTCGTGTAAATTACACGAA
>NW_012195010.1:844203-889550 GCF_000504015.1 Erythranthe guttata | reverse complement strand
AGAATCAAAACAGGTTGGATGTAAATAGATCAACAAAAGGAAACGTCTGAATATATATATATATATATATATAAGGAAGTCAACCTCTGGATATATATTCACTTTGTATGGAGGCACAGTTAGCTGGAAAGCGTATTTTCAAAACATATGACAACTACAGAGGCAATTAGGACAGGACTGTGGCTCAAATGTTTGATTTGAGAGCTACAAGGAAGGAATAAAGGATTAACAATTTTATACTTACACCTAATGAAAAATCCTATTATTCATGAAAGGTCTAAGCACATTGACATTAAGTACATTTTATCAGAGATGTAACTGCAAAGACAAAGATTGAAGTCCAGAAAATTGATAAACTAGAAAATCGTGCAGATGCCTTGATAATTGTATTGTCTACTACTAAGTTCCAGTTATATGTGATCTTATTTCAAGTTCATCACATTCATGAGCTGCACGCTCCTTGTTGGCACCAGATTTTCGAGATTAGTTTGAAGAATTGGGTTTCTTGCTCTATAAGATTGTCATTGAGTTTATTCCATGTGTTTTGTTGGGAAATTTTATATAGTCCGAATTTATAGAGATTTATTTAAGTAGGACATTATTTATTTGTTTGTATTTTTATTAGATTAGGAAAGATATTGTAAAGATTGTTCCTTATCTAATTTAGGTTGTAGTCAATAGTGATCATGAGCGATTATATTTCCTTAGCATTGATTTCTTAGAACTCAAGCTAGGTTTAAGGTGGTGAATTTAATTCGTGCCTATAAAACCCCTCAACATGAGATGAGTCTCTTGAAGCTTTAATAAAAAATCTCAACATAAATTGTTTGAAGGATGCAACATGTGCTGCAGCCCTGCACGTCAGGCGTGGCCACAATACCCGTTTCTTCTACCAAGTTATAAAGAAGATTGGCGTTTTGGGAGAAGTTCTTAAATGATCTCGAAAGAGGTCGATCCGTTCAAGAGGGCGGATGTGGAGGACTGGTATGAAGATCAACAAGTTCGAGTCGTATGCCAGAAGGGCATATAACATAAAGAGGGAGTCTTCAGTGTTTTTATTAAGTCCAATTATTCTACACTTAATTATGAACTAGTGAAATCTTATTTGCAGGTTATCGTCAGGAATGTATAGTACATTTGTATTCGGACCACATTAAATTCTTATGTCTTTACCAAGCATTCAAGCATCCAGTTAATTTTTGTCGTCACCAAAAATTACTGTTGCAAATATTAATCTATCTCAACAGCAGAATTAGACTAGACAAATAAATCAACAATATTCTTCTAGAATAGAGCATGGGAAAATGGTCCAGGTGTTAAGTCATGGTGGAGAATTGTTAGCTATGGTTCAGACTTATGGTTAAACTAACTAGATATCTGATCTACTCAAGTCAACTGAAGTGAGAGCATCTCATTCAACTAAAGAATGAACATTTGCTGAGCCGGACAAGTTAGTTAGAGCTCACAGATTCACTTGATTTTGCACTTGGTTGAGAGGAGTTGAGCTGGCTCACTCTACTTTTATAAACTATTTAAATTATTTTGCAATTATTTCATCCAATGAACGTGGAAATATATTAAGAATAATATTATGGTTTAAATTTTAAAATATAAAATAATAAATGTTAAGGGGTAAGTGTTGCAAATGATTCTTTTAGTGAATAAGTGTTACATAGGGTATACTCCGTAATATAATAATGAAAAACGGAGAGATGAGGTGGTAAATTTGAACTCTTATTGAGCTTTATGTAGTGAGTGATTTATTCAAAGAATTGGTGGTGGATTAAGAAATATAGATATTTGTGAGTATATCTATGTAAAGAAACTAGCTTAGGTAATAGGAATGTAATGATCCTATCCATTAGTAGTGCACAAAGTAGGCATAAAACCACAATGAACCAACCCCCCAAAACAGTTTAATTATTAAGGAATCAAATCATCACATTTGTTTATTATGATTAGTGGATGCACTGAAAAATATAGCTATCATCCAAAAAGTTTCAATTTAGGTGTTCTCCTATTAATTAATTAAATCTCCGGGCCACAGTTTGATTCAATTCCACTGCGTATGCTTGGAAAAATAAAAAGAAAAGAAAAAAAAAAAATTTGGTAGTGCGGGCTGGTCCCAATTCGAGTAGTGTATAAATAAGAGATTCTTTGCAAGGATTTATACACACGTACATATATAGTTAGCGGATTTCATTACAAGATCATATATACGATGATGATAGGTAGACGGAGTTACAATGTGTTTATTATTATGTCCACCAAATTGATATTTTTGGTTGCAGCAGCATCACTAGCCCAAGGCGACAACGACGGATATATCTGCTCTAGAGCTACCTACTACGGAAGCCCTGATTGCATTGGGAATCCATGTATATATGTTAACTCTTTTTTTTTTTTTTTTTCTACTTAAATCTTTTTTACTATACTTTGATCATTGTATAATATTGTTAATTGAAATATATACTGTTGCAAATGGAGCTTGTGGGTATGGAGAATATGGGAGGACAGTTTACAATGGTGAGGTGAGTGGTGTCTCAAGACTTTACAAGAATGGAAGTGGCTGTGGTGCCTGCTATCAGGTAACAATATTATTTATATATCTACTTATTAATTCCCTCTTTCAACTACTTTAGTGACCAACCTTAACAATATTCAAACGTCTGTAAGGGTAAAATCGACATTACTTGGAATTAAAAAAATTCTATGAAAAATCATTAAATACTTGTATAAGCTTTTGCAACTTTTAATTAAAATCATCCAAAAAAAAAAAAAAAACTTTGAATTGATATGGTGAATGAATGTGATTAGGTGAGGTGTAAAATCCCAACACACTGCAGTGAAGAGGGAACAAAGATAGTGGTGACAGATTACGGTGAGGGTCACGAAACGGACTTCATTCTGAGCGCACGTGCCTACTCCAATTTGGCTCTCCCTAATCTTGCTCCTCAGCTCTTAGCCTACGGTGTTATTGACGTCGAGTATAAACGAGTCCCTTGTACATATGCCTCTAATCTTGTTATCAAAGTCCACCACCACAGCCATTTCCCTACCTATTTCGCCATTCTACCTATTTATCAAGCTGGTACATATGATATCACCGATGTTCAACTCTGGCTGGTATGTACATCTCTTAATTCATTACCTGTAATGTTAGATGCCGTTTCAAATTTAGTAATAACGTTTGACTTTAAACGTGATTTTGACCATTTTGTACTCTGATTTTACCAAAATTCATAACACAAAAACTATATTCGTTCGAGTTGGCTTTCTAGTCCAACTCGAATCAGTTAGATTGGATGTCGCGTCAAAAAATCATGCATAAATCAGTTATATTTTGAATTTCACATAAGTCAAAACATCAAAGTTGTGGCAGTGTTCATACATACATATAAATTATATTGAAATTTCTTATTATTAATTAAATTAATGAATTAATTTGATGGATAAATAGGAGTATTGCAAAGAATGGAGGGGGATGCGAAGGGTATACGGAACAGTATGGGACATGGAAAATCCACCAATAGGGATGCCTATAAACATGAGATTCCAATTAGTGAGCGGTGGAGCTGCTAATGCTAATGCTGAAGTTAAGTGGTTGCAGATTGCAAACGTTATTCCCACTGATTGGAAGGCTGGAGTTGCATACGACACTGGCTTTCAACTTTAATTTATTATTATTCAATTTAATTCTACCTTCTTCATGTATCCTACCCACAAATAATTATTAATTCGGCCTCCACTTGTGCTTATATATAAATAATTATGGCCGTCTTGATATCAATAAATATTCTTCATTTAGATTATTTAATTATTTATACATGCTACCACCTTTTAATTAATTTCCCCAAAAGCTACATCTCACATTCTTACCTAGCAACCACACAACCACCACCAAAGCAACGAGTGCATAAAATTATAAAAAAAATAGTACTTTATTCCAAATACTACCCCTATAAAAGTCGCAAGTGCAGTTTTTCCTCCAGTGATATCCAAAATAAAAAAAAACTAGCAAACCAGGGAGGTTTTTGCAAAAAGAAAAGCCCCAACTCTTAAACATGTGGATTTTAAAACTAATGAACCAAATTGAATTTATGAAAATTTTCAGAAACTTACAGGGGTTAAATTGCAATTTTTCAACTTAATTAATATCGTTATGAATTTTAGAAGCCCGCATGCTGAATATTTCATGACAGTAGCAGATTTTGGATATTGCGACTCGGAATAGTAATAACAACCATGATATCAAATAATGGGTGCAATAATAAACATATAGGGGTCTTTACAAATAAGTCCATGAATGGGTACTTGTTCATAAAGAGATCCAGACAATAAACTCCTTTACCAATAAGTCCACATATGGTCCAGATTTTTGTAAAGGACTAAAATAACCCCTCATACTTTAATATGCTCAAATTTCATCCTTAACTTAATTTAACTTCAATTTGACCCCAAATTTCACAAATTATTCAATTTTGACCCAATTTTTTTTTTCAATTTTTTTTTTAAATTTGTTTTTTCCCGCCGGATTCCAGTGTTGGCCGGCGTGACTTTTCAAAATTTTTTTTTTTCTTCTTCTGGATTTTTTCGCCGGATTCTGGCGTTGAATTTTTTTTTTCTTTTCTTTCTTTCTGTAACTTTTTTTTTCCGTTTAAACAACAATATTGCTGTGATTGATTGTAATATTAACTATATTACTGTTAAACACAGTAAAATTAACTAAATTACAGTTTAACACAGTAATATTGCTATATTAATCTCTAACATAGTAATATTAACACAACAAAACTCATTATTATTGTGTAATAGAGTAATATTACTATGTTGACCGTTCAACAAATGTGAACATAATATAAAGCCAAAAGAATTAATATTACTGTGAGTGACAGTAATATTACTATAACAACAGTAATATTACCGTCAACCACAGTAATATTACAATAATAGACAATAATATTATTACGTTACTCCGTGAATAACTCAAACAAACAAAAAATTCCAAACAAAATAATAATATTGATGTGGTTGACAGCAATATTACTATAACAACAGTAATATTACCGTAAACCACAGCAATATTATTGTGTTAACAGTAATATTATTACGTTACTCCGTGAATAACTCAAACAAAACCAAAAAACCCAAAAAAATAATAATATTGATGTTGTTGACAGTAATATTATTGTGTTTACAGTTATTTTACTGTCAACGACAGTAATATAATTACGTTGACTTGTCAACAAATCAAACAAAATAAAAAAAAATAACAGAAATATAAAATAATAATATTACGTTAATTTACTGTCAACGACAGAACAATTACATAAATGTATTGTCAACGGCAGTACAATTACGTTAATTAACTGTCATTGACAGTATAATTACCTTAATTTACTGTCAGTGACAGCACAATTACGTTCAACGTTTAGCGGCAGACGTAAAAAAAAACAAACAAACAAAAAAAAAACAAAAAAAATAAAAAAATACTAAAAGAAGTCAACGCCGGAGACCGCCGGTCAACGCCAGAAACCGGCGAAAAAATCCGAAAGAAAGAAAAAAAATAAAATAAAAAAATCGAAAAGTCAACGTCGGAGACCGGCGTTGACCGCCGGTCAACGCCGGAATCCAGCGGCAAAACGCCCTACTCTTGCCATCCGGGTGAAACCAAAATGTATCAAGACTTGAAGAAGTTGTATTGGTGGCCAGGCATGAAAAAGGATAAAGCCAAATACGTATTCGAATGCCTAATTTGTCAACAAATCAAAACGGAACACCAAAGGCTCGGTGGACTTCTACAATCCAACCTTATTCCCGAATGGAAATGGAAAAGAGTAAGGATGGACTTTGTTCAAGGTTTCCCGAAGACTCTTAAAGGATCTGATTCAATATGGGTTATAGTCGATCGCCTAACTATATCCATCTCATAAGTGAGGGATTTGATTGAGGATTTGAAAGCCCTAAGGGACAGGGAGAGAAAATTCTAACCACTTGGCTACTTCAATTGTTTTACCTCTTAGCAGGAATATTTCATCAAGTTGAGTGAAAACTGCATAGCAAACAATTTCTTTTTAATACAATTGTCATGCAACATACATTCTCAGTATATCCAAATGCAGCCGCCCATGTACGAAAACATCAAAAGAGAAATTAGACATGTAACATCGCATATAATAGAGAAATAATTTATAAAAACTATTATAAAACAATGGCAGAAATTAAAAAAACACCAACGTTATTATACAAAGTAAATAAAGGAAATCGATCTCAAGAAATTTTACCTCCTTCCACAAACTATCGGGGCCAGTGCAGCCAAAGACTACCGCTGCATGTCAGATAGAATCTAAAGGAGTTCAATATTTTCGGCAAAATATCCAATCAAAAACAAAAGAGAATCGGAGATATTAAACTACAAAAAATAGTTTAAAAAAAAATATTGTACAAACTTTTTCTTCATAGATTCTAGAACTGATACACAGAAGAATACCCTTCGTGAGTTGCATACCATATCTAGTGCATGGTTTACTCTGAATCAACATCCAATCCAAACAAACAATGTAAATTTAAAAAAAAAATTCAAGAAAGAAAGTGCTAACATTTCCCCACGGATTGTAGAAGTGAAACATAGAAGAATACCCTTCTCGCCTTACATACTTTAGTTGCCATGTAGGATTGATGTTAGGTACATATTCAATCGAAAAAAGAATTATGAGTTTACATGCAGAGAAAGGGAGTAAGAAGATGAATCTTGCCTTGCATTTCAAAGAAAGTGAAAAATAGAAGAAACGTCAAATCAATATTAATTTAGATTCCAAATATGTTGGAATTCACGATTATGATTAATGAAAAAATCAAGAACTCACATAATCTCCGCATCTTGAAGCAATTCATAGATAAGCAAATCATCCATCATCCAGTCTTATGTGGAGAACTTCTCCAAGCCATATTCCTTTTAGAGCCTGTAAAGCCAAATCCAGTGGTAATAATTGAACTTCTCATCTACAAATTAAGTCTTATTTATTTTCAGAAGATAACACATGAATAAATAATAGGTAATTAATATTGATCCTCACCTATAGTTAAGCCAATCAATTTCCTTTAATTGTAAGTTCCTGTATTTGAGGTTATTGATCAACAATTTATGACAATATATTAGTTCAATATCTCTGTCAGTTTGCCATGTGCATCAGAAGAGTACGAGAGAAGCATAATATGTGCAGATGACGAAGGGAAAAATGAATTTAGAGATGTTTTGGAACACTGGAATATGTGCATATGGGAACAATGATGAACATAAATAAAAAAAAAAAGAGGGAAAAAATAGCAGTTAAACGTGAGAACTGCTCCATGTTCGGTCAGTTATTTAACTTACATCGGTTAGTTCAACGTGAGAAAGCGATCGTGTTATAGTGTGCATTTTTTTTTCTTCTTCTGGCATGATACATAATATAAGAATGATAAATACAAGATATTAAATATTGTAAAATATTCTTATTGTATGTATTTCTTTGATAATGAGGAGCTATATATACAATTGAGAAATTGTTCAAACGGCTACAATCTACATAATAATGGAAACTATATCCATCTCATAAGTGAGGGATTTGATTGAGGATTTCCCGATAATCAAGGATATGCCTTTGATTTTGATTCCGTATTATTTTCCTTATTATGCCCCCTGAAGATGGAGTTCAAACAATGAACACCAATCTTGTTCCGCAAATCTTCAAGTCGGAGGCCTGTGAGTGGTTTTGTTAAGGCATCAGCGAGTTGATCTTTGGACGATGCCAAGTTCATGAAGTAACTATTCTATCCAAGAAATTTCTAAAGTTGTGGATGGGACCGCACGATATTCCGCTTCTGTTGATGACCGGGCAACTGGCCGTTGTTTCTTAGAGCTCCACGATATTGCATTCGATCCGAGAAAGTCTACATAGGCGCTAGTGGTAGTGCGATCATCAACGTTGCCAGCCCAATCGGCATCCGAGAATGCATGTAGAGATAGGGGAGAGTCTCGCTGAAGAAGAAGTCCGTGATGGAGAGTACCTTGTAGGTATCTTAGTAAGCATTTGACGGCAAACCAATGTCGAGTGGTTGGCCTGTGCATGAATTGAGATAATTTATTAACTACAAACGCTACGTCTGGCCGTGTGAAAGATAAGTATTGCAAGCCACCAACAATAAATCTATATTTTGTGGCATCTGTAAGGGAGGTTCCATCATTAAGTGCTGTAATGTGATTAGGAGAAATAAGAGAATTAACGTCTTTGGCATTTTCCATCTTTACTTTTACTAAAAGATCATGGATGCATTTTTGTTGGGAGAGAAACACACCATCTGTAGTTGTAATGACATCTACTCCAAGAAAAGAAAATATGATATGGAACCAAGATCTTTGACGGAAAATCTTGTTGATAAAATCTTGAATATGGTCTGCATTTGTACCTGTAACAATTAAGTCATCCACATTAACTAAAACAAAAATGGTCAGATGAGTGCGTTTATAAATAAATAGTGAAGTATCTGCCTCTGAGTTTATAAATCTACGAGAAATGAGAAATTGTTTCAACTCGTTATACCAAGCTCGATGGGCTTGCTTAAGATCGTACAATGCTTTATTGAGACGACATACATGATGAGGACGCTGCGGGTCAACAAATCAATATGGTTGTGTCATGAAAACATTTTCGTGAAGCATACCATGGAGAAAAGCATTATTAACGTCTAGTTGCCGAAGAGGCCAATCATTAGTTATAGCAAGCGTGATAATAGGACGAATTGTAGTTGGTTTAACCACAGGGCTAAACGCTTCATGGTAATCGATGCCCGGACGTTGATGAAAGCCTTTAGCAACGAGTCGTGCTTTATATCTCTCGATAGAGCCATCTGGATTTCTTTTGACACGAAAAACCCATTTTCAACCAACTAAGGTTTGACTTTGTTCAGAAGGAACGAGATCCCATGTATCATTACGAATGAGAGCATTGAATTATTCTGACATTGCTTGACACCACTGAGGATGTTTTAAGGCTTCCGATACAAATGTGGGTTCAACGGTTATTTGATTAGTGGTAGTGTGCAAGGAGTATTTTGGATTCGGTTTGATGATATTATTTTTGGAACGAGTTTGCATGTGATGATAATGGGGTTGGAGCTAGGGTTATAGTTTGATTTTGAAATTTTTTCGTGGGGTGAGGAACATGGAGATAAGACAGGAAGTTCAGAATGAAGAGAATTTGATATGTGGGTCATTATTGAGAGTTGGGGTGGTGACTGTGGACAGAGTCAACTGGGGACTTGTGTTGATCAATTTCTCGATTTAATTAAGTAGTGTGGAATGGACTTTTGGGTAAAGATGGGCTATCAAATGATTTGGAGGATAGTGAAAAATTATTACTTGAGATAAACTCATGAAGTTGAGGTTGTTTTGGTACTGAAAGTATAGAAATTGAAGGAGGTGGGGTGTCAGAGGTATTTATATCTTTTGGCAAATTAGAAAAATCAGCGGTATTATTGGTAGAAATCGAGGACGAGCCATTAGAAAAAAGGAAAAATACTTTCAACAAAACTGACATGCCGTGAGATAATTATTTTTTATTGGTAGGATCATAACACTTTTACGCATTTTGTGTAAGGGAATATCCTAAAAAGGTGCAAGGGTTTTGACTTAGAGTCAAATTTATTAGAAACATACAGTCGAAGCCAGGGATAACAGAAACAACCAAAAAAGTTTAATTTGGATAAATTCGGTGGATGGCTGAATAATTTTTGAAAAGCGAAAATCATGTTAAATTGAACCTTAGGCATACGATTAATTAAATAAACAGTGGTTTCAAATGCATGCAGCCAAAATGATTTTGGCATAGATGCTTAGTGAAGAAGAGTAAGTCCAGTTTCAACAATACGATGATGACGTCGTTCTGAAAAACCATTATGTATTGGAGTATGAGGTGGAGATGTGAGGTGAGAAATACCATTTGTAGACAAAAAAGATTAAAGCGCTATATATTCACCACCATTATCTCTAAATAATGTGATGATTGATTGTTTAAAAACCTTTTCGACAATCGATTTAAATCGAACAAATATGCTATGGATTTCGGATTTGTTTTTCAATGGGTAAAACAAAATATAACTAATGAAGTGGTCCACAAAGATGACATAATATTTAAAATTATAGGGGTAAATCGGAGAACTCCAAACATCAGAAAATACTAATTCCAAAAGAGTGGTGCTTGTTAAAGATGATTCAGTAGATGGTAATTTGTGGCTTTTATTGCAGTTGCAAGAATTACATGAAAAACTAGAGGAAAAATTAGAAGATAATTCCAAAACTTTAGAAGAGGCTAGATAATCAAGAATTTTAGCCGATGGATGGCGAAGACGAGAGTGCCATTGAGATGGCGAAGTTTTAATGGAGGAAAAAGCAATTAAAGGAGGATTGCCCGAAAGATGTTTTGGCCATGCATAAACACCATCTTTAGATTTTCCTTGCGCTAGAATTTTTCTTGTGCGTAGATCCTTCACAAAAAAACAATATTCTAAGAACTCAACATATACGTTCTTATTTCGGCAAAATTGAGAAATAGAGATTAGATTCTTCTGCATATTAGGCACACATGCATAAAGCATTAGAAAAATTAAAAGAGTGAGAAGAAGAGGAAAGAGATGAGCCCGTATGTGGAATTGGAAGACCGGTTCCATCGCCAATTAAAATATCATCAAATCTAATGTATGGTGAGTGGATTGATAGGTTTTGAAGGTCAGTGGTAACGTGATGAGATGCACCGCTGTCCAAACGCCACTCAGAGTTTGATGAATTAGTCGGGGCGGTATAGTGGACTTGTGGTGAATATGTTGGAACTGGTGGGCGAGGTTGATTGGTATTCCATAGTGAGTGTTGATAAGTAGTGCAGCGACGGGCTGAATGACCTTGCTATTTGCAGAGTTGACATTTTCCTAGGTATGGACGTGGGTTGAAGTTTGTTGTAGAAGACGTGGTTGATCTAGGTTGTGTGTAAGAACGTTGGTGAGATGGCTGGTGAGGGTGTATTTTATGGGATGAATTTGGTCGAGGAGGGTGTGAACTTGGGGAATTTGGGTGGCGGGGTAGTGATTTATGTGCCGGGTTGGCTCTAGCAGGAATTCTTAAACTTTTTGCGGCTTCAAGTTGGAGATAGGCTTCATGACTGACTAACTTTTCGTGCAATTCATCGAAGGTAACGATCATTTCGTGAGCACGGATTGCATCACATAGAGTTTTGTATTCATCATCGAGGCCTCCAAGGATCTTGAGGATAAGATCTTCATGATTGACTGGGGCATTGAGCATGGCAAGATCGTCGACAATGGATTTCCCAGTTTGCAAATATTCAGTCATGGACTGGGTCCCTTTAGTGAGGATTCGTGAATGTTCTTTCAATTGGCTTATACGACCACGCGATAGTCTGGCATAGTATCATCCAAGCCTCGTGGGATGTCTTTGCAGAAGCTATGAATAGAATCAAGGTAGAGGATAGATAACCAACAAGTCCATTGAGAATGAGATTGTCTTGACGAAGCCAAATAGAATAATTGGGATTGGGAATTTCTCCTTCAGGAGTTGTGTATGTAGGAGAATGACATGGTTTGGTTCCATCAATAAAACCTACTAGATCGAAGCCAATGAGAAGAGTATGAAATTAAAACTTCCGGGAAGTGTAATTTGTGGAAGTGAGTTTTAGTGATATTTGAGTACCACTGTTGATGGAGACAATGGAGTGTAATTCAGGAGAGCTAAGAATTGTGGGACTTGATTACCACTAGATTTGAGCATTATCTGATGATTTGGATATTGTAGCAGAGATGTTACTGGGATCTCCCATGGAGAAGAAAGTTTGATCGTGCTTTAGAGCTATTGGCTCTTTATACCATATGAATTATAAATACAAGATATAATATATTGTTAAGGGTAAATTACAACCAACCGCCTGAGATATGGTTAAATTACAAAAACCCCCTCATGTTTGGGTAATTACAACCACCACCCTCAACTATAAATCTTCTTACACGTCCACCCTTGTGGTTTCAAATTTAGTGGAATCTTCGAGATTATATGGAATATTATCACGTTTGTACCCGTTTTCTCCCATTCGAATTCTACATTTTGATGCAAGATGATTATAATATGTGTTGTTTTGGCTTGTATATATCAGATTGTGGTGCATTAGACACTGTATTTTTATACAAAACGAGTACAAACTAGAGCACATTCTACGAAATCTAGATGATTATGTTGAATTTAACACCATAAGGGTGGGGATATAAGAAAAAAATCATAGTTAAGGGGGATAGATGTAATTATCCAAACAAGAGGGGTTTTTTCGTAAATTGACCATACCTCAGTGGGTGGTTGTAATTTACCATATTGTAAAATATTCTTTTTGTATGTATTTCTTTGATAATGAGGAGCTATATATACAATTGAGAAATTATTCAAACGGCCCGCATGGGTGTAGCTCAACTGGTTCCGGAGGTGGTAAGTTGGTGCAAGGTCCTAGGATCGAATCCTGGCAGCCGCAGTGTGAGAATTTCAACTCCAAATGAGGGTTGGTTCCTTGTGGGCACCAGGTCCGGATCCGCTACCTTAACGGGCCGTTGAGTTACCATGATTTACATCCTCCATCAATCCTTGTCGGGCCAAGGGATGGGGGCCCTGGGGGCGAGGGATTCGTCTTTTGGTGCAAGAAATTATTCAAACGGCTATTATCTACATAATAATGGAAACTATATGAATCTCATAAGTGAGGGATTTGATTGAGGATTTCCCAATAATCAAGGATATGCCTTTGATTTTGATTCTATATTATTTTTCTTATTATAATATATATAGCAGTTTTTTTGTGTGGAGTTATTCAACATAGATATAGGAAATTTAGGATGTCAGTTTTTTCAAATTTACCCCTTAGGTTACAAATATTTCACAAAAATGGGATTAGGGTTTTCGGGCAAAACATTTCTTTTATATATATAGATTACAAATAATAATGATAAAAAAAACTCTTATATAAAAATTACACTTGTTATTTTATAAAAAAGAAAAAAATGAAATAATAACTTGTTATTTAATAATTAAATGTCTTTTTGTAGTGACTAAAAATCTAAAACAATTGATTTTCTTTTTTCATAAATTGAAAAGTTAACATTAGTTTCCATTGAAAACAATTCTAAAAATCGAGAAATCAAAATTTCAAAAATTAGATTAGAAAAACTTGTTCCAAACGGTTGAAATCAAAATTCTATTTTTATTTTTTGGGTGTGTGTATTTGAAAATGGGAACAAACAAAATTTTGAACACAAGATTGACACGAAATAAATAGTCGAGGCAAGAACTCGGTTCTTTCTCCTTAAGACTAATTTGCCCCGTGCAGTGCTTTCGGTTTACGGAAATTGTCTCCAAGATACAACGACTATTTAAGTTCCAACAAAGTAGCACAACAATCACTGGAACACGGCGAACAAAACGGCGTTTAGGACTTTATAAGACACGAAGAAATGGTCTTCATAATTGCAACAGTATGCAATGAGATGCTATCGTGAGAAGTGAATTCAATTAATGTATTCAATTCCATGTGAAAAATGAATGATTCAAATGGTGGATTTTCGAATCTATTTATAAATTTTTAAAGGTTATGACCATAAGTCACAACTTCTAGGAAAAAAATTTCATAAAAATGTATCACACCCTTTCTTATTAATTAAACACTATTCGATTTAATAGGTGCTTAAACACCTCCATCTTTTTCAATGGTGGCATTTCTTCTTTATTTTCCATATGTTATATTAAGTGATTTTATTAATTTCTCATTCATTAAAATTAATTTTTAGAATAAAAATTTAATCCACTTAAATAATCAACCAAAATTGGGTCTAACACTCAAAATTTCCAACAATCCCCACATGAATGAAATTAATGCATGCAGACTCAATGTCCAACCGATTTGTTATTGCATCGAGAGAGGTAGCTTTTGGCTTTGAACCTTCCTTAGTAAAATGTTGTTGGATTTACTTGTTGCTTAGTGAACGCGATGTCTTGAACTAATCAACTTTTATGTAAACCAAGACAACAAGACTTACACAATAACATCTCTAACGTCTTTTGTTCTCACGTTGTGTCCATTTCGGTCTAGGACCAATTCTTGGATTCATAAGTGTTTCATTGAAGTGTCCATATACGTCACACTTAGTTTCGGGTTTGGGTTTTCGGGTTTCGGGTTTTGGTTTTCGGGTTTTCGGGTTTCGGGTATCGGGTTTCGGGTTTTCGGGTTTCGGGTTTCGGGTTTTCGGGTTTCGGGTTTCAGGTTTCGGGTTTCATAGTAATCATTAAAAGTCACTAGACTTAACTTTATCACATTCGACAGGTAGCACTTGGATTTTAGGGAATGGTAGGAATTATTTCTAAGTGCTCGATTTGTATTTCCATAACTTAGTTGCCCCATTGAACCAAGATCTTGGGATCTCCAATCTACAAGGTTGGGTTACCATCATGGATTGTCGTTTGAGTTGTAGGTTTTTTTTAGACCCATTCCCATCACTAACTTGCACATTTGACCTCTATTGATTCATTTTGTCAAGGATCACCTAAATTATCTCTTGACTTCGTAAAGTTAACGTTTATAATTTCACTAGAGATCAATTGGTAAATGGTGTTATGTCTATGATCGAGACTTTAGCATTTTACATATTATTTTGACTGCTACAATTATTTTCAAGCACCAACTAAGTCCATCACAGAAGGTCCTTTAGAAAATTATGCAGTTATCCAACATTTTTCTTTAGCTTCCAAGTTATAACTTGAATTGCATAGTGAATCGAGTTATACATTTATTTTGAGGACTTCCACAATACAAAATCATTTATGGACTTAGTATCTTAGTAGCACATATCCAATTCATATGAATGTACTTTTCTAGTACAACTAGATATCTATTTTTTTTAGTACTAGGAAGGTGGACGTGCGCTGCACGTCTTCTGTCAATTTAATCGGGTTTTCATTGGCTTATTATTCGATCAAAATAATAATACAAATTAAAATCTCGAAGCTATTTGGGGTATATTTATATTATTCATTAGTCAAACTTTGTCTAATATTATGTAATATGTTTAAATTCATAATTTCTACTTATATTTGTATTCAAGATTCCATTTAATGTTTTTTTTCTTTCATCTTGATTTTTTTTTCAAATCAATCATCATTGGAAAATATTATTCATCCGTTTCTTCTTGTATGTATTAGTTTTTTCTTGCAACTTCTTCTTGGAACACTATCATATTTTTTTAGATAGATAGATTATTACTGTCATTATTTTTCTTTTTGAAAAATATAATTCATTGGCCATTAAAAGCTAAGGTATTTAGAGTTTAACTTTGTTTAATATTATAATATAACATCTTTGGACTCATATAATTTCTATTTATATTCGTATTCATATAACTTGACACTTTCCACCACAATTATATATACTATTGCAAAGATCAAAATACCATCGGTGACTACACCCATACAAAAATATTTATTTATATTTAATATATACTTTTTGCATTTTATTTGTTTAAAATTGAAATATTATTAGAAACTTATCAAAAATAATGAAAATGTTTTTAAGCTAAAATTAGAAATACGGGAATATCTTTTCAAAATATGTGAAATCGATTTTATTGAACAAATAATTATAAAATTATAAACAAAAAAAAAATAAAACTTTAAATATTACAAGATATGTTTAATTATTTTATATATATATTTTCTATTTTTAGCATTACAGTTTTAAAATTAAAATTAACTACGGTTTTTTTAAATATATTACATTTTGCTCCCTAAGTAATTAATATGCTTACAATTACCAAACAATGGCCAAAATGACTTTTTTTAGATGAATATTGCATGGAATAAAAAGGATTTCCGTTAAAAGTAACACTGTAGGGAGACTGTGTAAGATGACAACATACCTCGGGGATTTTTGTAATCACGCAAATATTAGGGGGTTTTTGTTATTAGACCTTACCTCAGGGTTTTTTTTCGTAATTTGTGTAGTAATTATTAAATTCATTCCCGTCAACGAAATACATTACAGTTTTAAAATTAAAAGTAACTACGGTTATTTTAAATATGTTACATTTTGCCCCATAAGTAATTAATATGCTTACAATTACCCAACAAGGGACAAAATGACCCTTTTAGATGAATATTCCATGGAATAAAAAAGACTCCGTTAAAAGTAACACCGTAGGGAGACTGTGTAAGACGACAACATACCTCGGGGGGGGGGGGGGGGGGGGGGGGGGGTTTTAAAAACCCCCAAAAAAGAGGGGTTTTTTTGTTATTAGACCTTACTTCAGGGGTTTTTTTCGTAATTTGACTGATAATTATTAAATTCATTCCCGTCACCGTGCATATTGGCATTGCTGGCCATTATTGAAAGCGCAAAATGCGAAGAGCTATCTCTTGAAAAATCGATGTAAGATGCTATGTAGCCACCGGTGGTTCTTGTCTGATTCTCCACGTTTTTTATGGTTGTAAGTGGTGGTGCCGTGATGTATCATGGTGTAACCTTCTTTTTGTGTGTCTAGAGCATGAAATATATTACAAAAACATATGTTATTTTGTCTTTTATGCCATTTTATTTAAACATAAATGGTTTGGGATATTATGAATGTACGTTAAAGACTTGAGGCTATACAAATTCTCAGCTCAATAAAGTTGCTATTAATTAAATATTAATAACTACATTAGGAATTATTGGAATCGAATAGTTTTTCCTTATCAATAATTGAATATTCCCGAATTATGGAAAATTTATTTAATGAAAGATTACAATGTATTTTTATAAATAAATGAAACTAATTATCTATTTATTTATATTACTCGTACTTCTAATCTTACATATTATAGTAACTACTGATTGGCATAGATAAAATTATGTATTTTATTAACTATTTTTTGTATTAGTAAACATAGATACTCAAAATTCGGATAATGATAAAAATTCTTTAACTAAAGAAATTTGATATTAACTAAATAAATGAAGAGGTTTTTTAATTATATTTTAGATAAAAATATATGTTAAGAAAATTAAAACTAATTTTAAAATGTCATGTTGATATTATTTTTTTCGTTAATTCTATTGTACGTTCATGTAGATTTTTTGTTACATAAATTGACCATCTTAGTTTAAACTTGTCCATACTTATATTTGGCAATAGTTAATAATATAATTATTTAATGTCATAAGTTAATACTAAATTGTAATAATTAAAAATCAGTTTATTTTACACAATTGTCCTTTAAAGTTTGAATTTGTCAAAGGGCATTTTTGTCTCTTCAAAAAATGGAAGAAACCATCATAGGATTCCTCCTTTAATAATTAGTATAGATATAGATAACTTATGTTTAAGGCGAATATTGCACTTCCAAGAACCCTTATTTAACCATCCACTTATTACTTATAGGATTACCTATTTGCTTGACTTGCTTAACGAGTCAACCGAGATTTGGATGCACGTAGTTACAATCTCTTCAAAAATATTTTAGTCGAACCATTGTTCACCATTATTCTTTATAGCCTTATATTGATGATTTCAATATGACAACATTGTCTCAACATAATGAGACTTCAATATTTCATCAAATTCTTAGTGATTTTAATATCTTATAAGATTGCATCAATAGGATCATATTTTCCTCATTGAAATATTTTACTAATATGCCATTAGTTTTCATGATTACACTACATGATTAACTCATTTACTCAAAACCACGTACTCTTATGTGCATATATCATACACGTACTTTTCAAAGTTGTCAACTTTAAAATTATTTGATAACAAATTCTTATCAAATATGCAACTGCTTTGGAACTTATTTAAGTTCATACAATACGAGTTTCACTAATTGTTCCTTTGTCTCCAAGACAATTAACCCCCAATTGGACAACAATTCATTTGTTTCCCGAGGTTCATTTTCTAACTCATACATTAGAAAGTGAAAATCAATTTTTTGAATTTCTTAGATCTCTTTTATTGAACGTTTGGTTATTTATCACTTTATAAATTACCACTTGTTCTCATAGAGCGTTTGGTTATTTATCACTTCATAAATTACCACTGGATCTCATAGAGAAATATATCTTTAGCTAACCATTTACACGTACTAAAGTGCTTTAAATATAGCTCATTGTTAACGTGGGATGGTGGCTTGTCACCTCCTTATACATTAATCTCTCATTCACCTCAAGTCGTGTTTGAGAAATTAAACGTACTAGATTTATCTAGTCAAAACGTGGATTTTTATTCCATAACTTATGAAATTGAATCCACTTAAATTGTTTGTCAAACTTGGGCCAAAATCCAAATTTTCAAACACATTTAATTTCAAAGAGTGTACATTTATTTGCATCAAGAATGACAATCTTGTGCACTATTGTTCAACATTCTTAAGCTCTTTGAACATGTTCAACTTAGGTACATTTACCTTAGTCAAAACACCTCCACATTTATAGTTTTGAGAAAGTGGTGAGCCATATCTCTCCCACAATTCTATCTTACTCTAGAATTTATCAACATGGTTTCGTTACTCAATAAGAGTTCGAGTATTGCATTTGACAATACTTTCAACTGTGGTTGACAAAGACTAGCAATTTGATAAGTACAAACTCGTCAAATGAGGCTCCATGTCATCCACGTCAATCACTTTGAATAATTATATTTATTCATATGCCACGATGATTCTTATCTTATAGCATTTAAATGTTTCCAATGCCTCATCTCTGTTACTTAACAAAGATACAAAATAAGTTTTTGGTGAATTACCAACAAAAGTAACAAATACTTTCTCTATAAGTAGTAAAATCATTTAAATCACCAATGTGATTTAATTTTATACGCATTGTGCTCATTTCTTTTTCGTGGAACACATAATAAGAAACTTCTCAATATACTCACATCAAGAAAATTCTAATGGAATTGTGACAATTGTACACAATTCAAATCAAGAGTTTAGAAACTCTTACCGTTCACAATATAGAAAACAACCATTGTTCTTTACAAATGGATCAGATGTTCAACGTCATAAAATTCGATTTCATTTATTCATAAGGTATACTTATATCTTATGAATACAATATCCAAAAGTCAAGACGATCCAACAAATCGATCATCTTCGATGTTCTTTTAACATTGCTCAAATATTTCTTTAGAAATTGAGCTTCTTGAATTTCGATTGTATATCAATTTCAAATATAACATGCCTCTAATAGCACGGAATTATCATTTTAAGATAAAAGTGCATCAACTTGATCTTCAATATACTAAATATCGAATTTAAGCATAATAATATCACAAAAAACATGAGTTATCTATGATATAACATAACATTTGGAACTAATCTTGAGCTTATAGACATACATATATGCACGTAATCATAATTACATAATTCCAAATATTCACATGCATATAATTCCTGCATACAAAATACTTATATGTACATAAGCATTTCAAAATCAACATGGAATAAATAATCTATTCGTACATTCAATAAACCATTATCCGATTAAACATCATTATTCATGTTGAAAATCATTTATATTCAAAGCATAAATATTCATATAATTTAACACGTAATACAACATAATTTCCATTTCATAAAAATTATGCTTCAACATACGATTCTAATTATATGTACTCATTGACATAGATACCATATAAATAATATAACATATCATAAAAAATATTATTATATGTTGTTTCAAGTGTGTGACAATACTAACATCTCATTATATTATGCACTAATTTAATATAAATAATGCATACGAATTTAGCAAAATCTCATGCATATATCAAGCGTAATCCAATTATCTCTAGGAATCAAATATTTAATAGCACTCTTAGTAAATATACATTCTTCAAGCATTCAAGGTTTATCATTCTGTCATAAATGAAGTTATCCTGCAAATTATAACATATAGTGCAATATTATTACGCCATAACACTATCATGCAACACAACCATGTTTCTATCTCATATAATACCATATTATTTATCATATAATATTATCACCGAATTGCATGAGTTACAGTTTTAAATGAAAAGGCGTACCCGAAAAAATTATAAATTCCTCTCACATCTAAATTCTCTCATAAGGAATGAAACTTCATTTTTGGCGGCAATGACGACTTTATTTATATCTATCTCATTTGATGTCCGATTTTGGTACTTCAAGATGATCTGAATAGCCAACAAAATTTCCTACACATTTCGTCTTTTAAGTTTTCTAAGATTCAGACTGGATCTTCATCAAATTAATCCTCAAAGGCAGAATATGTGTACTGCACCTACAATGGAACCATGAAAATATTAAATAATATTCATAAATTGAGAGTAATATAAAACCTCATTATATTTCGGGTATGATTCAATCATTATTCTTCGATTCAGTCTTCTTTCTCCAAAATTTCATGTTCCATAAAATGTTAGAGACGCGTTGGTACGTTGGGATTGCATCGCCTCACGAACAGTTGCATTATTCATGAAAATGTTTGCTGGCAGTTCTGGCACCCTTTCGTTTTTCATCATTACTCCTTCGTAATATATCTGATTTAAACGAATAAATATGTACTGGAAAGCCAACTGAATTTTCTGCTACTTTTGTGAAATACTAATTTTCCATATTCTGACTTTATAACCTTTGAAAATGGCCTGGAACGTCAACTATGTATGCTGTCCGAAAATGAATCAATTCTCCAATTTGATTTTGTAACTTCTTGGATTTTGGGCAGAATATCTTCTTCTCCATCTCGAAAATACAACTAAAAATTTGTCTTAAGATTTTTATTTGGGTGTGTGCATTTCGAAATGGGACGAACAAAATTTTGTACAGAAGTTTGACACAAAAAAATAGTATAGGCAAGAACTCGGTTCTTTCTCCTTAAGACAAATTTGCCCCGTGCAGTGCTTTCAGTTTACGCCGATTGTCTCCAAGATACAACGACTATTTAGGTTCCAAAAAAGTAGCACAAAAATTATTGGAACACGGCGAACAAAATGACGTTTAGGACTTTATAAGACACGAAGAAATGGACTTGATAATTGCAACAATATGCAATGAGATGCTATGATGAGAAGTGAATTCAATTAATGTATTGAATTCCATGTGAAAAATGAATGATTCAAATAGTGGATTTTGGAATCTATTTATAGATTTTCAATGGTTATGACCACAAGTCACAACTTTTAGGAAAATAATTTCATAAAAATGTATCACACCTTTTCTTATTAATTAAACACCTATTCCATTTAATAGGTGCTTAAACACCTCATCGTTTTCAATGGTGGCATTTATTCTTTATTTTTCATATGTTATATTAAGTAATTTTATTAATTTCTCATTCATTAAAATTAATTTTGAGAAACTAAATTTAATCCATTTAAATAATCAACCAAAATTGAGTGTAACATTCAAAATTTCCAACAATTTTTACATTTAGTTATAAACTTATAATATAAAAAATATAAAATAACGTCAACATTATAATAGCTCATTTAGTTACCTATATTGGATTTAATTGGATTAGTTCTCTAATGTATGTCCAATTAATTACTTAATTAGTAAGATGTTCAGTTTCTTAGATTAGATCTTCTATTAAATTTGATAATTTCGGTTATTAAATATGATTTTTTTTAGGGTCTATTAGATATAACCCCCTTAAACATTCAAATAATAGGAGTAGACCCAAATTTAAATTTGCCATTTTGATAAAAGCCCAAGCTTTTCGTAATTACATAATTACCCTCAATCAAATCCCACAAATCCCGTTACTTTATCTTTTTAAAATTAATAGACTATCTCATATCTTTTAATAGACTATCCCATGTATTTAATTCGACTATGGGTTTAATTAATTTACTATTGGAAAAATAATAATATATATGGAAACTGAATAATATGTTTGTTTGCAATACTAATCAATTAGGGTAATTTTCCTTATTATATGAAAACGATTAGGGTAAATAATAATATATATGAAAAAATAATAATATATATGGAAACTGAATAATATGTTTGTTATACTAATCAATTAAGGTAATTTTCCTTATATCATGTAATAGACTATCTTATTGATCTAATTCGATTATGGATCTCGTTAATAGAGTATGGATCACGTATTATTCAACCACATAGTATATTAATAATTTCAATATAGTACATTAATCTGTTGTGATAGTATATTACAGTTATAGATTTGATATGAAATTGTGTTACAAACAATATACCACTGAAATGACAAGAACATTGAGAACAACACCAACGTAAAGTATTCCACATAACCAATAAAATAGTACATTAATAATCTCATAATTTCAATCTAGGGTTTTGATAAAATACATAAAACACATCATAACACAATCAAACCAATATGTCGAGTTAAAAAACTCTAGTACATTAATAATCTCATAATAGTATAATAAAATGATAATGGTAGTATCATACGGTATTCATAATAGTATACTACTGTATTACAACGGTTTAACACTTAACCGAAGTTACTGAGTCATTACATCGTAAACACCTCTTTATAGCAACCAACCCACCAAACCTCAACAAAATCCGTACGAAATTCGCCATCGAAAAAACCTAAAATCATGAAACAAAATTAAAAATGCAGAATACTAAAAAATAATTAAATAGACTGCAAATACATTTGAATGATAATACATGAATATCATCAAAAATAAACTTAAAATGCAAAATTCATACGCTAAATTAAAAAAGACTACGAACTATATTTTAATGTACTACCCAGCACACTTAAATCGGCTGTTATAAACAAATAAACCAACTATCGATCGGGATAAAAACATGAACTCGACCAAAGCGGACAATTATTCCGATTATTGCATAAACCAACTACGAAGCTCATATAAAACAACTCTGGTCCGATCTGCGTGAACCATCCTCTTCTAACTCTGTCAATCCTCTTCCAAACAAACATCATCGGCAAAAAAAAACGATATATATATGACGGAATAATTTTGTTAAAAAACGTTCTACTTAATAGAATCAAGTATCAACACAACTCTTAAAAATTTCTAACCACCGTACAAGACAATCATGGACATTGAGCAAAAAATAAAAACGAATAACGCATTCATACCCGCTTAACAACGTCCAACAACAAACGCTCAAAAATCGATCATATTTCCACGACGGTGCAGAAATCTTCAATGACGATAAAACCCGCTGGAACGATGAAGAGAATCTTCAAAAAATATTATACACGATTTGATATAACGGCCAATGATCTACTTTCTCTCTTATATGAGCGCAAAACCTCTACTTTCTCTCTTATTAACGTATCAGCAAATCTCAAATCATGTATTAAAGGAAATAAATGCCGTTTAATAATAAAACAGGGGTATTAAAGGGAAATTATATAATATATTTTGCCAAGTTGGCAAAATTGGGTGTATCTCAAAAAGGGGAAAAAAAATTGGATCTACCTCATTAGAAAATATGAACAAGGGGGTTTTCCCTAATAAACCCTTTTTTTTATAAAACCACTTAGCAACAATAATAATTACTAAGATATAATTTTATAGATAAAATGATCTCTCTCTCTTTCATTTTTAGTTACCCCCTACAAAATTAATCGCATGGGAGATGGGTACGACTAATTTGATAAAATAGTAGCACTTGACCGTGGACGTTAACTTTAATAGTTACTTATAAATAATATAAATCTTGTCAACTGAGCATATTACTAGGAATGGATAGATCAAGCCGAGGATATTTTGGTCGAGAAAGAGATGGCGTAGATCAAAACTTCAGCTCACTCAAGTTGACAATACCATCTTTCCAAGGTAAGAGTGATCCTGATGCGTACATTCAATTGGAAAGAAAGCTTGAGCTCGTATCCGATTATCATTATTATTTCGAAAAGAGGATGGTGAAGCTCGCCGTGGAATCGTTCATTGACTATGCAATTACTTGGTGGGATCAATTTGTCTTAACTAGGCGCCGCTGTGGTGAACCACCAATTGATTATTGGGAGTCCATGAAGACAGTTATGAGAAAAAGGTTCGTTCATGCCCATTATTATAGGGAATTGAAGATGCAAAGCTTGAGGCAAGTTACTAAGTCAGAAGTGTTAGAGTAGGTGACCAACAAGCCAACATGTGGCTGTGGTCTTTCGTATTTATTTTCGTAATAAACGAACCTTTATTCGTATTAATGATAAAACACCTTGGCCATCGAGTAGAGATATCTATGGTATAGTTGTACACCATTAGTCCTTATGACCTAGACATCACCGTGACTTCACTAGAGGACCAGCTGTATCGTGACCTGTCCCTGAGTTCCACCGAGGACCGCCCCAAGGGCCAGTGTTCGTGCAGTCCGAAATCTAGTGGGAGGTCTGTGCATTGTAGTCGGGGATTCGATCGCTAGAATAGTCTTGGATGTCCTGTGTGTTCTGATAGTTTGTAATCATTCTAAGTCTCTGGCCAGAGCTGACTAAGTGATGATTAGAGAATTCGATTCTCTAAGTCATGCACGTAACGATTACAACACATAGAACGATCGCACCGTCATTGAACAAATATAGAGGTCTCGATGAACCAATGTCTCTAGTTCAACCGGGACATATGAATCGAAGGGATCGTACTGTACGTTAACTATATCTGAAGGTTCTTGGAGGCACTTCATTTGTATCTATGGAATCATGACGCGTAGTTGCTAGACGCCAATCTTGATTCGTTGGGTGATTAAGGTGAAACGAGTTTCATCTTAATCGTAACTCTAAGGGACGAGTTTTGAACACAAAGGGTTGTGGGCCCACGGCTAGCTTACACCTGAACCATCGATGGTCACACTGCTCGTGCACATGAGATCTTTGAATAAACGGTCAGAGATAAAATGGTTTATCTTTGCATGATTGGAAGTCAATATGATTGGGTCCAACATTCGTAATTTGGAATTATGAATGAGAATAAGAAAAGGAAAAGAATAGGCAAACGTATTAGTGGACTTTCTAAATCGGGAAGTTTCCAAATTTAGAAAGTGCACTGAATTAGGGTTTCCACTTTTGGAAAGTTGGAAATCGAGAGTTGGCACTCGTAATGACGAGGACATTATAATGATTCCGAAAATGTACTCGTTGCAATTTTCCGATCATTGAATTGAGAGAGACAAACAAGTAAAAGAACTAACAAACTTAAGCTGTTGGGCCCGGTCCAACTTAAGCCCGTTAGGGTTTTATGCAAGACACTATAAATACTTGATTTATAGGTCTTGCACAAAACAACACACACAAACCCTAACCCTAGACGCTCCCCCTCTCTCTCTCGGCCACTCTCCCCGCGGCTACCACCGGCGCCGTCGCCGGAATCTTGCCGGAATCGATGGCCGATTCACATTGGTAGTTCTTTCCTTCTTTCTATTCTTTCGTTTTTCTAACTATTGCGTGTCTAGTGCCACGTGTTTAGTAGATCGAAGTATACGAGGTGAAATCCGAGAGGAGGAAGATCGAAGATCGATGAATCAAGGTGCTGCACACGAGCCGACGCCGCACGCATTCCCACGCGCCGCCCGAAGACAGCGCGTGAGCCACACGCGCCGCCGTTGCTCGTCTAGTAGCTGCTGCCGCTCCGCCGCTGCTGCCCCGGATTGTACGGATTGGTTTCCGTAGCAATCTCGCTTTGCTTAGTGCGCCTACCTCACGCTTCAAGAGGTAAACTTACGAATTCATTGTCCTTTGATTTGTTTTCGTTTAAGTTAATAAATGCATGTTCGTTTTAATAAAAGTTTGTATGATTTTATGTGTCTACATGAAATTGATTTTATTATTGCGAGCATGATTGTTTGATTTAAACGCGAGCATGCTAATTGATTTAAATTCAGTTAAATAATTAAGCATGTATGTTGTTTTTAATTTCGCTGGAAGCGCAAAGGTATGCAATTAATTGGTTTCAATTATCGGGCATGTGTTTATGTGCTTTAAAGTTATTTAAATTGCATAAAATTTTTGTTTTCCACTGCGTACACGTGTCAGATTCCCAACAAGAAGAACGGAGTTCGCCGAGGTGGGAATCGCAAAGGAGTTCTCCAGCGAGCATGGTGAGAGAATCGTTGCAAAAGCCTAAAAGAGAGAAATCAAAAATCGAGCAGCAATTCAATACTAAGAGAGGAGAGTGTCCAAGCAAGCCATTCGTGAACTTGTGGTCGAACATTGAGGATGAATCTACAAATGAGAAAAAGATTATTTACGTGTCAGAGGAATGATAACATTGAGTTTTCCATGGAGGAAAATGTTCTAGACATCGTGGAAAGCATTGGTGCAAAAATTGAAGTGATGCAAGACGAGATTGTTGAGTTGCAGCCCGAGGAGGATGAAAAGTGGAAAACCGCCCCACCACATGATGAAGAAATTGAAGGTTCGGATTCGAGGGCGAATCCTTTTGAATAGGTGGAGAATGATATGATCCAGCCATGCATCAAAATTAATGCCGAGCTAACCGCATTGCAAACTCTTTCAATGCAAGCCGATGAAGATGGTGTGTCATGCGATGTGGTGGAGAGCTGTGTTAGTTTGCTGCCAAAGAGAGAGATAGATCATGAGATCGATTGTGTTTATACTTCATGTGATATTTGTACTGATTCGAGGACGAATCCTTTTAAAGAGTGGGAGTATGATACGATCCTAGCAAGCTCAAAGATGAAGAAGTGGAAGAAGCGCAAGCGTACGAGTTTTAAGAGGATATTCGAGTTTTCCTTGGAGAAGAAAGGCTGGAATCAAATGTTTGAGATGTGTATGGTTTGGAATTGGAATAAAAAAAAAGAGAAGAATTCGTTGGACAGATCGAATTCCATGCATCCGAGATTCTCGCCTATTATGGCAGAGTTTACCATTCGAGTTATAACTCTCGCATCTCAAGTCCATTTAATCTGATTGAAAATGATTACGAAAGCTAACTGAAAGATCTACAACTTGCATGTTTTGAGCGAAGAGATATTCGAAGTGGAACAGTGTCGAAATTGAGCTTTAATTGCATGCACGTGCACAACCCAATGTCGCGAGTTAAGAAGGGTGATCGAGAAGTCGACTTGAACATCAAGTTATTTAATTTATTTATGCACGTTTTTAATTTAGGATTTATTATGTTTTTATTATTTTAGAGTTTTTTTTGTTTAGGATTTGCTTATTTATAAGTTTCCTTATTTTAGATTAGGTAGGAGTCATTTTCCTTGTGAAAATAGAGTCTTTTTAGATCTTATAAATAGGTTGTCATTTTGGCTTATTTTATTGGACGAATTTTAATATTTGAGTATTTTGAGAGTTAATTCTCCTTCGCTGTTCTACAGCAAATTTTGGGATTTTACAAGTGGATTCTTGTAATTTTCTTAGCGCCATAATATTGGTTTCTGGTTCTTTATAACCACGGGTCAATATTATATTTCACCTTGATAATAATGATTTCTAGCTCTTTATAGCTATGGGGTCATTATTCCGTGCTTCCGCCAAAATTGAATTTTTGTTTTTGCATGTTTCGATCTTGCTTCCACGTAGGGTATTAGGGTCTCGTAACAAGTTCTACGGGGTTCGTATCAGTCAGTAGGACCTATCAACGGTAATGGAGCAAGCAGTAAGTATAATTGTTTCGACAAATTAAAATGGAAGTTATGTGGGCAATTGGATACTTTTGTGACCCTAATATGGGCCGTATAATTTGTTAAGTGAATTGTGAAAGTCATAGTGGGCTACCAACTGGTACAGATTTCAATAGCCGGCCCATATTCAAAGAAAGTGAAAGAGGCCTAAACTATCCCAAATGATTATGAATTGTAATGTATAACTTGGAGTTCCTTTTTTTTTTTTTTTCTATTTTTTTTCTTATCACCATGTTATGCCTGAAAAACACCAAATTACACTTGACACTTCATAGTCACCTTCTGCCCACGCTCACCCCCACCCCAACCAAAATAAATAATTAAGTTAAGGATGGTGAAAATGAGGAAGCCATTAAGGTAAAAGGTCATCGGTTTCAAGAATAATTAAAAAGACAAAAACACATGAAAGAGAAGGATGAACGCGAGGGAAATGGGGAATTATAGGTGGAATGAGAGTAAAAAATGGAAACGTTTTGAGGGATCACGGAAAATACATTTACACCTTACAAGAAAGTTCTTAATTTAAATCAATCACGATTTTCACTATAGTGATAATTTAGTCAAATTTAATTCACTTTTGATGTCGATAAACTTTAATTGAAGTAATATAAACTAATATGATAACTGAATCCTTAGAACCAAATTTTCTCATACGCATTGGCAAAATTAAAATATGCTGGGTGGAACAAATAAAATTTTTGATGTATAATATAAATTATCGAAGTGAGAGTGAGATGGGGTCCACCTTTGACAAATGATGAATTTATTAATAATTTCGAACATGTCAACATACTATTAAAAATGAGAAAAAAAAAACAAAAAAAAAGAAAAAGAAAAAAAAAATCGAATCATATTTTCTATTGCAATTAAATCGTATTAATTATCTATTGCAATCCATTAAACAAATTATGTATTACAAAATTCCAATGCATCACTGATGTTTACAATTAGAATCCACTAATATGTATGTCGGTTTTCTGTTAATGACTAAGAAAATATATATATTCTACAATTTGTTTTGGTATTAGTAATAAAGTTGGCCTTTTCGTTCCATAGTCAACAAATTATGTAAAAAGCAAGAGAACCTCATATTTTTTTTACTACACTCAATCACTTGCAAACAACAAAAGAATACAAATAAGTATAGATGACCTATTTAATTTACTCATTTTGTACTTGTTTTGTGCGTTTTGTCTAGCTTGCTTAAATGAATCGACAGCAGCGCTGGAGGTGGTGATGGTGACAGCCGATCCAGGTGAGCGGCAAGCAGCGAGAGGAGAATCTAATGAACTTGGCGACACAATCTTGTATCGTCTATTTCGCCTCGTCGACGATCTCTGCATGGCCTAGAAAAAGACAACTTATTTATAAGAGTCTTGTTTAGCGGACCTGTGTCGGTCGGCTTCTCGTTTAAACTCTCATTAGTAATTCAAATTGCGGATATTTTGGTAGGGAATATATGTGGATTTGTTATAGCTGCGTAACCTAGACATTGTATTCTAAGGGTCAATTACACACAAATATTTTTTAGAGGGGGTCGATAATACTAAATAAATGTTGAGAGGTTATTTTTTTAGTATCGGATAATAGATTATTGGGAAGTGGTGGGGCCATGGCCCCCCATAGTTTTATATTGGTTTCTCCACACAAAGTGTGATGTATCGAAAAAAACTGCGATTGAGTTGTGTTATTTTGTTCATGCATTGCGGTCCTATTTAAAGGGCGAAGAAAGTTAATGCAACCTAATTTTTAGGTGAGCGGATCAGGATGACGTTAATGTATTTATGATGAGAGATTTAATGTGTTCTTATCCGTTTAATTTTTCAAAAAAAAAATCAAAAAAAGGTATAATATTCGAACACTAAGATAATTGAATGTTTGACCTAATATTACACTCCCCAACCATATATTTCTTAGTTATATGTGCATTCAACATGTTACCGAAAAAGGGATACAAATGTGTTTATAGGGGAAAAGGCATTAATGTGCCATCGGTTGTGTTCTGAAATAATGTTTCTACAAAAAATTATATTACATTATTAATTCCGCGTCGTGATACAAATTTTTATTTTGTATATAATAAAATATAGACACAGCGACATGAAGAGCCTAGTTCAAAGGCCAAAACATACAATTCACTAAAACACTTCAAACTCATGTATTAAATCTTAGCTCGATTATAATCATTAAATTCCTCCAATATTAAATACTCCGAGAAATGTTTGCAATATGAAATTTGCATAAAAATATTACGATTTATTTTCCACCTTTTCATGACGATTTCATATGAATTAAAGAAACACCGATTTAGGTTTTATAAAATGGTATGTAATATGTCTAACCCAAAAAGTTATATGATATAGGTGTCAAAGTAATGATAAGCTGAAGCCCATATCCCCTTTGAATGAAGGCGCACTTAGGTTTAATAAAAAAATAATTAATCAAAATATTATTATAATGAAGAGTATAAATATTTCTTAACTTTTCATGCAATGAGAAAAAAATAATTCTCAAAATAAAATTGGTAGGAAAGTTTGTACGCAACTTATCATATGAATGTGGATGCTCGTGGTGATTCTTTCATATATTCTATTCACACAAATGACGCACTGTCTCCATTACATGTGTTCATTTTAGGCAATGAGTTGTGAAAAGACGTAGGGAAAAAATTCACAAAGAAATATTTCATAATATTTCCAGAATATTAAAATCATATGAGTTGTTCATGAGTTTTTTTCTTCTAATAAGTGTATTTTATTTTTAACTTCCATACATGATTATATTTTTCTCATTCAATATATGTATACGATATATTGTTGTTGCGCCGTTCATCATTTATTTATGAAGTAGATTATGAAGGATAAAATAAAATCTTATTTACGATACACACTTACCCCTCCAATTAATATTAGAGGAATAAATTGAATTATAACTTGTTATTTAAAAATTAAAATGTCCTCTTGTAATGATTGAAACACGTACAAGCTAAATTAGTTACTAATGAAATCAAACTCAAATGTAATTTTAGAAGTTCAAAAAAATTTAGAACAAATTTGTACTATGTGAATTTGTCTTGTCTCAATTCGATTGCACCCTTGTATTCATTTTAGTTATTCAGAATGCTAATATCTAATTACCACTCATTAAACTATGTGATATAACGACGTAAATATTAAAAATGAATTAGCCCCTTGGATGCATGAAAAATTCTGAACATACGCGTTTCCTCGCTTCCGATTTGTTTTAGAAACCGAAACTCCATAACACCCATTTGAAATGTTAATGGTTTGTTCCAATAAATACTTAAAAGTTTTGGGGATATTTCTAGTAATCATGAAAATTTGGAAACAAGTTTCCGCCAAGTAAGATCCGGAACCTATCTCAAATAGAATTGCGTACCTTTCCTTTTTTTTTTTTTAAATCTTCTCTATATTTTTCCTGAAAAGTGGTGTATTCATTTTTTGTAAATGGTAATCATATACTAAAACATATTTATTTGTCCCATATATAATTTGTGGACTGATAATATGATGGACTTGTAGATTGTATATCATTTGCGGATACATATCTATAATTGACGAACTTATTTTATAATATTTTTTAGAATTTATGGAAATACCCTTCTATTTTTAACATTTATTCCCGTATCTAATGTTTTTAGATATGGGGATTACCCGTGTCCGTTTCCCATTTATCAATGTCTGCATTCCCGTGTCAGTTTTCTACATATGTTAGCCCTTTTAAAAGCGAGTTATTGAAATAGCATAATAAAATTTAGATATTTTGTTTCATTTACTTGCAAGGTCTAAGTTATTATACTTCATATATCCTTGAATTCTAATTAAAAATTCCACCCATGCGATGGGAAATATATATTCCTAATTAATATTTTATATATACTTCTTTGAAACTAAGAATACTTCAAAAGTATGAAGAAAATAATATTGCCAAAAGTAATAATGGCAAACACATTAAGATAAATAGTTATAGAATTTATGCAAAATAAATATATTTAAAGTTGTACAAAATAAAAGCGCAACTATAATCTAAATTGTATTTGTCATGTTCGTTCAAAGTAAGTGGGCTTCATACTATACTACTATACTCTAATTACAATATTTATTATGCTTGATATTTTATTGAACTAGGCAGGTGAATGTGTGTTGCACGTGTCTAGTTAATTATTTATTTTTTTATATTGAAATTGATGTATTTATCCTCACATAACATTACAAATTTAAAATATCTTAAGTAAATAATGTCAATTCAACACGAAATTTTAGTTTAAAAATTCCAGATTTTGGATTTCACCCTAGGGCCATAAACCACCTAGAAAATTAAATGAATCAAAGTCTCTACTTCAAATCTCATGCACAACCCGAGCACAAATTTTAGAACATGTTATCATGCAATTCAAAACTTTCTATCATGCTTGTGAGACATATATTCTAATTATATTTAATATGATAAATATCAATGATATAAGAAATGGACAAGTTGCTAAATACCCCAGCGCACTAATACGTTTTCAAATCTGGACAGTCATATTTTCAAATTTTGCTAAAATTCATCAGCTTAGTTAGAGAGCATGGATAAAAAATAGTTATCTTAGACTGAAAATACATTATTATCCTCCAACTCATCCGTCCTCAAAACCACATCAACTAAATAAGCATTTCTTCTACTCTTCCGCCTCTCCCTATCGGCCGCCGGTAGACGACAACCTAAGTTGCGCCACAAAATCATTGGAAAATGTTATTTTCATTTAACATGTCTATTTTGAGTCCAAATTCTCCAACTAAACTATCGATTTTTCAGTCTAAACTGTTTATTTTCGGTGCAAACTCTCAAATTAAGTTGTTTAATTTTACTCTAAGCTGTCCAACTTAGCTGCCTGAATGAATTTCAGAAAATTCAAAATATATAGGCGGACTTTTAGCTGTATAAAATATTTTTGAGGGACTTTTAGTCAATTTCTTATGATGAAAACATTAACTTTAAAACCCATAATCTAATTTACGTAAATAAAATATTTTTTTTTACATAAATAATCCTACGAACTTATGTACATTAACTACTAAGAAAAATATTATTTTTGACCAAACCATTTAATTTTAATTTGTTGTTGAAATATAAATATATAGAGAGCCTACTTCTGTTCATGAAAAATATATCTTTTAAGGGCTCAATAGTGTCTTTAAGTTTTGATCATTCTGGAATGTTTTATTTAAGATATCTTATTAATAAAAGAAGGGTTCCTGGATAAACCCCAAAGAAACCCTTTAATATACTTGTTGTACTCATGTTCTTTGATTCATTGAAGCAAACCATGACTCCACGGATTTCAACTCCAAGGATTTGATTGCTTCATGAAATTGACACAAACAATATTGACTAGAAGATAGGTGGAAAAAACAAGAAACTGCTTTTATTGAAATGGTTTTTATGAGAAGGTGATGTTTTATTTTCGCGTTTCTTTTCCTTTTATTTTATTTTAATTTATATTTCCAAAATTCTGGAGATAACTATTTTACTCGATTTTGTAATATGGTATGCATATCCATGCTAGCATAAAAAAAAGTCTCATTGTGAAATTTAAAGAATTGGTGAAAGAAGGCGGAACTTATATTTTTCAAACTTTCTTGATAGGCGGTTAAATTTTACCATTTACAGCATCTAGACATAGATTTAAGCTCAACTTGATTGTAGTTAGTAATACAGTTGCCGACAATATCTCATCGACCAACTTGAACTTTGTTTCTTTAAACACAATATAACATATTGTGGATCAAGGTTTACTAATTGGTATGTAAGAGCTTATATAATTCATCTACGACTATTGGGTGTAGAAATGCTAATGTTATTTATTTAGGTTTACAAATGTAATGGGCCATGTGGTAGAAAAGGACCATATAAAGGAGATCACTAAAAAAAAGAGAAATGCAAGCTTTTGGATGTTATTCTGCAAGATTTAGAGTAATTTAAATGTTTATATTTTTTTTTATATGGATGTATTTTTATAATAAAGAATATAATTTATTTTCTAATCCATGAAAAATACAATGAATTACACTTTATGGGAAGAATTTGTTGAACAAATTGATGCATATGTCCCCAATGCTGATAAAAACGGACCTATTATGATCCTACTTCATTTTTTCAGGACTAAAACTTATTTAGGAATGTGTTAATATTTACATACCATACATATATCCGAAATGGTTTTATATATGCTTTTCGTTTATTTCACCTGAAATCAAAATTAGGAGACACATGTTTATCAAATGTTTTGTATAGATCACAACTACTGAACGACCTTGATTTTGATGGAAGCTTTAGACTACAAGGATAAGTAATAACATTTGGCCATTCAACTTTTTTTTTATCGATAATTTAGTCATTCAACTTCCTATATAGAAGTTTGAGTATAATAATAAATCGTGTATTTTAATACCTGTAAATTACCAGGTTTGCGTTGAGTGAATAAATATATGTCCCATCACTTAGTCAACTATCATCCCAGCATTTTTTGACTCGATCAAACAGTCCACTTCAGGCAGATAAAATGACCATTTATGAGTGTGTTGAGAGTGCAAAGGTACGTTGATTTGTCTAACATATATCTCATATATTTTTATATGCACAAAAGTAGTGTTTAAGAAACGATTGATGTATATATATTGCAGGAGTGTTGGATCCATGTTAGCGAAATGTTTGGAGATAGTATTCAGCTAATTGGTGGTATGGTTCATGTAAAAATTGTAGGAAGAAGGTCGAGCTCTTCTCAAAGAAATATTGGTGCGAAAAGTGTGACTAGTTTTTTCTTGATGTACCGAGGTACGTAATTATACTTGATTTGGTAATATATTATGAAATAAGTTCATTTGAATTGTTGCACCGTCATTATCCTTTGTATTTGAAATTTGTGTAAAAACTATATATTGTTGTACAAGTTTAGACTTAATTCATACTCTTTGATCGTATTGTGACACAATTAATAGGAAAAAGTGCTTCATAAATCCTAGGTGCATCAAACAAGGTATTGTCGTTGCTTTTAATAAGTTATTTACAGTTAAATTCACATTAGACTAAAAAGTCTTTTTAAAAAATATTTTTTAGGAAAACCATAATATTGATTGCCCTTCTCAAAATTTATGGTTTGATAGATAAATAAATTATATTCCAAATAGATATTGTTGCCCGAAATATTGAAACTAATTGACCGGTTTATATAGTGAAAAGTACCTCAAATAATGAGGCTATTAAACAACAATTTAAGAGTCTACACTCTATAAAGGTGATAAATACAAATATTGTATATACAGTTTTTTTGTTCCAGTAACAATCATTTAATATATATTTTATATATTTATTTATATTTTTTTGTTGCAGTCACATGAGTTTAAAATCTTTCAAGGTTTTGTATGTTATATTCTTTTGTTAAAGATACCAAAACTAAAGTAAAAAATATACAAATAATTTGTATTTACTTTTGTTGGATTTCAATTTGGATGATAACCAGTGACTCCACCACACAAGTTACCCAAGGAAAAAAGTATTTGTTGATGTTGATACCTATAGTTTGTCTGAAGATGGTGGGACTACACACGGCACGAGCAAAAAGTCATCGAAGAATGTCAAAATTGAAAAGGACAGAAATTGTAATATTATTTAGTTTCATTGATAAACCTTTGTTCGTTAACTTAAAGTTAATGGTACTTTATTGTAGTTGATTAATATATTTCATTTATGCACTTGATATTGGTTTAATTGATAGTTCTTTTTTGGATTTGTTTAATGAAATTTGACATTGATGAAGAGGTGGCAGAGGCGGAATTGTGTGGGGCCCAGTTTTTCTGAACTGGAACGACGAGGGGAGCTAAACACACTGCTATGCTGTGATGTGCGGTGGATTTTGGCGTTTCAAGGTCGTTTCGGCCCTCACTTAAACACGTTTTTGCTATTTTAGGAAAATTTTAAATAATTCATAATTAATTCTAGAAAATTCGGATTTGAAATCCGCATGTTGGGATGTTTCCGATTTTTGGTATTCTACTATGTTTAGGAGTTATTTCGTTTTTTGCCTTTTTTTTGGTAATTTTCTCGTTTTCCTAGTTTGGTTAGGGTTTTTCGTTTTGTTTAGTATAAATAGTTGCTCTAGGGTTTATTTTTTTCAGCATCTTTAATCTATACTACTTATAAAAGTACCAATATAGTTAGTGGTTTCTTCCCTTTTTTGTAGGTACAAAAATACCCCTTTTATATACAAGATTTGAAGGAGAATATTGGTAATATTATTTATTATTTAATTAATACAATTCAAAGTTTATTATATAATGTGAATCATTAGTTGGCAAACTACTAGGTGGAGTTAATGTTTGATTCACCTTCTAACGTGTATAAGAAAATGACTCTTGAGTTGATTCTTAGAGTTTATTGATATTTAATTTGCATTGTTTCATTGATTTTGAGAATTTGCAAAGTTTAGTCTTCAATGTGTACGTAACTCCTGCACAGTTGTGGTTTAAATTTTCAGCAAAATGCAAAAAAAAAATATATTTCTATGAAACACTTTGCACATAAAAAATTAGGATATGCAAGTTCAAGAGATGCTGATGAGCACCATTAAAATGGAGATCAATAATCATGCTAACGGGGAAGAACAATGTAAAACCCATTTATTTATTTGTTATTTTTCCTTTTTAGGATAACTTTATTTGTTGTAATTTCTTAGGTGATTATGAGCTCAAATTTTCTTGGTTTGTAGGAATGAATGTTGCAAGGGAGTGCAAACTTGGACTCATTTTCACCAGTAAAATATGGCCATTATTATTTTTTTGGTAAATCAGGTGCTTTTATATTTTGTAGTTTTAATTGGTGGAAATTCCTTTCAATTGGAGTCAATTAATTTATTTAAGCCAGAATCGATTGCCCTCCACCAATACTTATTGGTTGTTTAAACCGGAATCGATTGCCCTTTTTCTCTTCTATTTGATGCTAAAAAGCTTTTCATTTTATTTTTTGTAAATTCACGTATTCCTCATCAAGAATTAGTTTTAAATAGTTTGAGGATTTTTAGTAGTTTTATCCATTTCTTTGTTTTAAAAAAAAAAGACTATATTAATTAACCATCGACAAAACCAGGAGGAAGAAACGTATATACCCTTCTTATATGTATGGTTCAAGTCGCTCACAAGCATATGACAACAAAGTTTATTGCAATGTCTTGTAACAAATGAAAATAAACAATTCTGAAACAAGAAGAAATGACCCTAATAAGTAATATCATCAATGAATGCACCAAACGATCTCATCGACCGAATTTCGTCCTGGAGAGCAGTAGTTACTTGAAGACAGTCACTTTCGAGTATAATCATTGTCCAACCTTGGGTCAATGCCTTGTGGATTGCTTTTAAGGCTACAAGCGCTCCTCCTTCAACCGGTTGGATTCTTCCCGAAATTTGCTCGACACTCCACCATAAGGCGACGCCATAGGAGTGTCTCGCCACCATTGAAGATTGAAAGAAATCCTTTTTCGCCGAGAAAGCGGCGTCACAATTAATTTTAACTATTCCTCCACTATTTTTTAAATGACAATATTGAACCTTTAAAAGAAATTTATGTTATGATCAGCAAATTAAACAATAAATTATATGTTTATATTGTTCTTCAACAATAAACTTAAACTAATAATTTCATCCAACCTAATAATTTGCTTTGATCTAAAATAATATTTTTCTTCACTTACCAATTTTTCCTAACCTTATATTGTCAGATACATGTATTTATTTGATTACTTTTAATAGGGATAATTACAGTTTTGGTCCCCCAAATTTGCACGTTTTTCACTTTTGGTCCCCCATTTACCGCCATCAACAAAATACACATTAATGTTGTTACATTTTAACACGTTTAGTCCCTTCGTCTGTTTGGCCGTTAAGTAGTAACAGTCAGCGGTTGAATTTGGGTTTTTTTCTTTTAGAAAATTGCAATAAGACCCTTGTATTCTTTCAAAATATTCTAAAACCCCTAAAATGTTATCCAACCATAATTTAACCCAATTTCATCAATTAACCAATTTTAACTAATGACCCTGATTTTTAAAAATAGGGTAATCCGATATTGACTTTCTTTTAACTCGGTTGACTCTTTTTTCGATTAATCTTTTTTTGCCGCTGTTGATCGATGTTGAATGTCGGGTTAACAGCGTTGACATTTTTTTTCTTGATTTTTATTTAAATTGTTGAGTAATGGAAAAATATAATTAATAAAATTCAAAGTTGATAATCGGCGAGAAAATAATATCATAAAAAAATCAAAATAAAGAAAAAGGAAAAAGTCAACGCATCTCAAAGACGGAAAAATTTGAAGACAAAAAGAAAAATAAAAAATTAACGGCCGGTGTTTGCCTCAAAAACCGTTGTACTAGAGTGGTTATCTCATTTCCAAAATACTCCACACATGCCTATTTCATCTTCTTCATATTTCTTTGGCAAGAAGTTTGGAATGCGCTGGCGGTTCCACGAAGAAAAAATTGTGGGGAAGAAATTATGGATTTTAGAATTTTTTTTAAATTGTATTTAGGCCCTAGAATTTTAAATAAAATTTTTGTTAGAAGTTTGTAATTGTAATATTACAACACTTGATATTAATATAGTATTATTATTGTGTTATACAGTAATTGCGTTGATCGGAAAAAAAAAAAGTCACAGGAAATAGTTCGAAAAAAATCAAGAAAAATAAAAAAGTCAACATTGTTCACCAAGAATACGATGTCGGTGAACGGCGTCAAAAACAATAATAAAAAAAAAAAAAACTCAATGCCGAAAAAAAAAGTAAAAAAAAAAGATCAACAGCGGTCAACGGTCAGCGGTAATGGTGGTAAGAATCGGGTTCATTTGTCAAAATTGATTAAATGATGAAATTGGGGTTAAATATGGTTTTGAATAAAATTTTAGGGGTTTTTAGAATATTTTAAAATAATGCAGGGGTCTGAGTGCAATTTTCTCTATGAAAAATCTCAAATTCAGCCCTAATTCAACAGTTGACCGTTACTTCTTGACGGTCAAACAGACGGAGGGACTAAATGTGTTAAAATATGACAAAATGCAACAAAAGTGGAAAAATATATCATTTTTTTAATTAAAAAGAGATACTACGAATAAATATGTACTAAGAAACATAATGGATATCTGTTATGAACAATTTATCTAATAAGTACATTTTTCAGTATATGTATTTGAAAGTCCTATAAATTCTAATTAAATATATATGTTAAAATGATATCTAAAGCATTAAAAAAATTATCATTATGTTTATTTCTTATTTCGTTGCATTTTATATATATGAATATGATCCACTAAAACTATTTAATTGTTCAAAAGGGATTCTTAAAGTGACATATATATGCTTTTAATGTAAAAGGTTATGTTCATCACTTCACTGTATATTGAATAATTTTCGAATTATTAATCTTGTTTTTGCTTGATGAAATTATTTTAAACTAAACAATATACTGATCAATTTAATATGACTGATAAAAGGTAAAAATAATCAATATATTTTCGCTACTAAAGTAGAATCTCAACTATTTATAAGATATGTACTTTTATTTTTTATGGAACTATTGATAGGATTAATAAGGCTTTCAACAATAATCACCCCTCTCTATTATCTAATTGTACAAGTCCCCCCTTATGAAAATTATTCAAAGCCAACAAGGTCCTGCGCGAGTTGACTGCGTGATACACTCTCCATAAATAGGCTTGGGGTTGGTTTTTTGACTTAAAAAGACATGTATACTCTTTAATGTATAAATTGTGAAATAAGCCCCGACGTGAAGTTTTTAATATTTTCAATTTAGTCCCTTCAATTTTTAACAGAAACACTCTTCTCCCTTAAGTCATGGACTGAATTGCAACTTTTTTCAGAAATAAACTGGACATAGTTGAGCCCCCGCTCTCCTTCACCGAACACCCTTGCCGACCTCATAAAAAGGTAACTATACCATAAAAATTAACGGTGTTAAAGATCTGAGGGTTGACTGGTAACTTGAGGGGTTATTTTGTCGCATTTTATAGTACATGAGATATATGCGACAGTATTGACAGTATATGGTGCAATTTCTATTTAACCCTTTTTATAACGTGAGTTATTTTCAATGATTAGAGTTTACACATGGTTGGTTAGTCTTACAAGCTAAAAATAGAAAAACAAATTAGTAATTTAAAAATGTATCATGCCAACTTGCACGAGCGGTGATATGAAGCATAGCATTTGAAATAAATTACAATCACGAAGAACTACACAATGCCAATGTAATATATGTTTATAAAATGTTCATGTATATATGCATTCACTCTTGTGATATTGTATTGTTGTATTACCCCTAGATGTGGATTATTGATACATTATACGTGGATTAGTACATGTAAATTAATCACAATTTCACAATGAATACCTAGCAAGAATACCATATCACGTAATTTGTTAACATAATAATTATTCTCTCTTCTATTTTTTTATATATATTCCTATAGTAGTTTATGGTACATATTTTGGTAGAATTCATTTAAATAGAAACAATTTACATTTCTCAGTTAATAGAATAAATCATTGTATTAAATTATTATACTTATCATATAGTTTGATTTTAATATATTAAATTGAGTAAAAAGCAGTGTACTCTTGAACTCAAAGAGTAAGATTATTGTAGAGATGTGTGGTGTTGAAATGTTTGTTTAGTTCCATAGAGAACTTTTTAAAGGGATAAGTGAAAAAATTAGGACATAAATTGAAGGAGGAGTATGATGATAAGGAGGATTGGCCGGGGATAGAAGATGGGTGATACTAGGCGGAGGTGGTGAAGAATAGCGTAAATCATGAAGTATATAAGGGTTCCTCAAACTCACGAGATTCGCGCATGCCTAGATATCGGCTGAAAAATGCCTCAAAACATCAATTTTCGGGAACGGTGCAATAAAAGAACAAGTTTACATAAAAACATGCAACACAATTTTGCATAGGGGGCAAAGTGCAAATCGATCCTTAGTTTGTGGGCGACTGTTCTTTACTCTATTCAATGATAATATTTGCTATGATATCTTAGAAAGTTATGAAATGTAACATAGCATGATCTGAAAATTTTGCCTAGAAAGTTGTAACGGTAGCATGCAATCTCTATTTATTAATGGTTGTACGTGAAATTTGGAGTCGCTTTCTTATAATTATACAAATAACGAAAGTACTGCAAGTTTTGATTTTATTGTAGCATCCTTTTGAGAACTTTATACCAAAATGTCTGGTATATTTATAATATTTTGTTTAAATAATTATATATTTTAAGGTTAAATACACAAAAGGAAATATATAAAATAAAAATTAATATAATAATGAACTAGACACGTGCAACGCACGTGCATCTTCCTAGTTATCAATAAAATTTCTGATTTTTCTCTCAATTATGTAGTGGATTCCAGAGTTATTGTGTTCTATATGATTAATTCGTAGAAATTAATTCCTTTTTGTGCTTCCGTTCTGCGCCAATTTGACTATCTATTATATTGTTTGGATTAGCGTTTAAAAATTATTGAAGAATGTTCGATCACTGGGTTATAGTGATAGGCTGGTAGAATCATTAGGTGAGGAAGCTTGACATGAAAAGGTTTCCAGATATGCATTTTAGACTTCATATTTTGGTGTTTAATATATTTGAAGAATCTTCTATGGCTTTGATGAGAAATGAGTTATTTTTTTTTTTTTTTTTTTTTTTGTTCTTTTGGTTTGTTTCATTGGATTTTTACATTTGTACCCCATTTTTTAAGGAAGAGATAATTAAAGTGAAATGAAAAAAAAAATGGAAATAAAATTGCTCAGTATTGTCTCTATTTTCTCATTCATTCTTTGATAGATTGTCCTTATACTAAAAAGCTTATGTTATCGAAATATGCTGGGAATGTTGGACCTTAGCTGTATAAATATTATTTCATAAATATTTTGATTTGCAGTACCTAGCAAAGCAGAAAGACCATCTTGAATATTAGCCATGTGATCAAGGAGAACTTCAATTACCAGTAATTGAACAGTTACGAGTCACCACAGTAGACACCGGCAAAGAAACACTACAGTGATATACACTGTAATCAGATTCTAACTTTTAATTTTTTTTCTTTTTTTTTTTTTTTGAGGAAGAAAGGGATTTTAATTATAATTGAAGAGACAATTCAGGAGGAATATGAGAACCTTTGCTACAATTTAAACCAATACTCTTGGCAGCCAATTCAGGAGGAATATGAGAATGGGCAAAATGATTGCCAATAATATCTCCTCTGTGAATGCACCGTGTGAAGCCAATGAGAATTCTTCCGCATTTAATCTATGAATGCACCGTGTGAAGCCAATGATAATTCTTCCGCTTTTAATGTGTTGATAACCTGGATGCAGTCACCCTCCAGCACGATCCAACGCCACCCCCTTACTTCGAGCCATTGTAATGGTTTCAAGAGCAACATGCGCTTCACATTCAATAGCCTACCGCTGCCACAACGTGCACATGCCGGCGAAGATGTTATTTTTCGACGGAACAACTCCATATTGGTTGGGAGAATTTCAGAGCAGGCCCCCAATAAAAAAGTTTTTTATCTTTGGCGGGAGAGAGAGTTCCCATATTCGCTTCCATTCGAAACTTGTTCCTCCGCTTCCTGAGACTCCTCCGCCACCTCGATCTACTCACATACTGGCCGAACTTGCAATAGCATGAATGAGCGAACTGTGGAATACCCCAAATTAGAGAAATGCCACGCCCACCTATCTCGTGCAAGTCGACTACCAACTGGGACTTCTTTAATTCTTTTACCATCGACCGGCCAAAAAATCTCATCAATGAGCTCTTAATCCCATGCTCGTAGGTTTTGATCAATAAGATCCGACACTCTGTTTGGTTCGCACGTCGTCATTGGCCGTCTTGTCAATATTTTGAAGTTGCCATCATCACATAACCAGGGGTCTTCCCAGATCGATATATCTTGCCCATTCCCGATCCTTGTCCGAATTCCTTTCATGAACAATGGTCGAGCCTTGAGCATGCTTTTCCACATAGCCGATGGTCGGTATCCGACCGCCGCCCTAAGAACATAACCATGCGGAAAATACCTCGCCTTAATGATTTTGGAAAAGAGGAGCTACGGTAGTGTGTGGACTCTCCAAATTTGTCTAACAATGCCAAGTTGAAGATCCGCAAATCCCGAAAACCCATCCCACCTTCTAAGTTGGGGGAACAAAGACGTTTCCACGACATCCATGCCATCTTACTATGCTCGTCGCTTCCCCACCAGAATCTCCGAATCGTCGCCTCCAAGTGTTGCAACAGCCCTGCGGGTAGTTGAAAACAGCTCTTTAAATATGAAGGGATCGCTTGAAGAACGGCTTTAATGAGGACCTCCTTGCACGCTTGGGAAAGTTGATTTTCACCCCAACCTTCAATTCTGGACCATAACCGATCGTGGAGACATTAGAAAGTTGCTTTATTTCTTGGCCATACATGCGTGCGTATTGATCCAGTATTGACCTCAAAGTATAACAATCCCCTTATGTAGCTCGACAAAATAGGAGTGTATCATTTGCAAAACAGAGATTGAAAATAATGGGGGCAGTGGGGGGGCTATTTGAACTCCATGTAAGACACCCGTCACCACCGCATGCTGGATCATGACACTAAGTGCCTCTCCACAACAAATGCATATATGTATAGGAAAGTGGGTCACCTTGACGAAGGCCTCTAGATGGAGTAAGAGAACCGAACTGCAAACCATTGAATAAGAAAGAGTAAGATACGGATGAAATTCAAGGCATAATAAGAGCAACAAAATCAGGTGAAAAGCCTAGGCAGGTAAGAATTTTTCTCAAGAAAATGCATTATATCCGATCGTATGCTTTGATAATGTCAAGTTTAACTGCAATAAAATTGACCCGTCTGTCGCATTCGTTTTTATGAAATAATTAATCTCATAAGCAACTAGAATATTGTATATAATAAGGCGTTCGGGTACAATAGCAGATTGGGTAGGCGAGATAATATCATTCAAAATTTGTTTAAGGCGATTAACAATGACTTTTTACCTGATTTTGTACACTACATTACATAGACTAATTGGTCTATAATTAGTAATTTTCTTAGGTTTATTCACCTTTAAGACGAGGACAATAAAAGTGATATTAAAGGTTTGGGGCAAATTTCTATTATTCAAAAAAACCAAGAACACAGAAAGTTACGCTTGTTCCCAAAATGTGCCAATATTTCGTAATATAAAGAACAGGAAGACCATTAGGGCCACGAGATTTAAGCAGGGCCATATGAGAAATTGCTTGGGTTACCTTAGCTGTAGAGTAAGGAGAAGAAAGCATCTGATTCGCTTCACTGTCTCTCTCGGATCCAACTGTTCCAACACCTCATCGATCTTGTTTTCGTTTGGATCGGTAGACTGTTATATGCACAACGTAATCAACAATAATCTTTTCAATATCCTCATTTCGGTCGTGCCATACTCTAAATGTGTCTTTCCATTTATCGACTCTGTTGACCAGCCTCCATGCCTAGGCTTTAGAATAGAAGAAGCGGGTGTTTTGATCTCCCTCCTTTATCCATTGTACTTCTCTGTCTCCAGTAATCATCATTATCACAATAATGTTTTTCCAATTGCTCCTTGAGATATTTGATTTCCTCTTTGGATTCTGCAGTAATAGTACTAGAATTGAGAGCATATATATTGTAGGTGGTGGACACTGGCATAAGGAAGGTCTTCCACCGAATCTGAACCTGCTTGTTCCTTCTATACACTTCTAATAACATCCTCACATTCTCATTCACATCCACGTTGACTCAAATCGGAAAGGCCTCTTCGATTTACGCAGCTTGAAGTTGGACCTCCCTTTGAGTAACAACAAGATGGGAGAGTGATCAGACCCAGTACATAGGTGATGGACATTGGCACAAGGAAAGGTTTCGAACCAGCCATCATTGGTGCAGATGCGGTCGAGCCTACTCCTAACCTTGTACGGGTGGTCTCTCTTGTTGGACCACGTGTATGGATGGCCTTCAACACTAGTAGAAAAATTGCTTTTTACTACGACCATTAACCGTAGTAAAATGGATCAAATTCGTAGTAACAATGCTTTTGCTACGCATTTGCTAGAATTTTGCCCCGTAGTATATACGGGCGTGACAAAAACTTTGCTACGGTAAATGGCCGTAGCAAATACTTATTTGATACGGTAAATCCTAGCATTTACTACGGCTCCAAAATTATCCCTTAATAAAAAGTACTTTTTGTTACGGCTTTTTACCGTAGCAAAAAAAATCGTAATAAAAAAGCCATTTTTTTACTAGTGCAAATCTAATATCAGAGAGTTCACACACGTCTAAAGTGGCCCTAAAATCTTTAATAAGATGTGGCAGTTTTGCAACCCTACCTTCTTTCTCGGAATTGCATAGAATCTCGTTAATGTTGCCTCCGATAATCCCCGGCATGTCTCTTTGAGTATTGAGTTGACGGATTAAATTCCATGAGATTTGTCAACGACTTTTTTCGGGGCAACCATAGAATCCGGTACATCGCCATTTCCGATCTATCTACGTCCAGAAGACTTCGAC
>NW_012195010.1:824170-843963 GCF_000504015.1 Erythranthe guttata | reverse complement strand
AATTCCAAAATAGACAACTCATCGCTCTCAGCAGAGCTGGATAGATAGCAGCTTCCACCGTGAAAAGACTCGTCATCTCGTAGGAGCAATTAGGGTTTTCTGGTCACCCTGTTGCTGTCCACATCAGCATTCTCATCATTCTTCTTTTTGCGCTTTGAGTTCGGGACCTTGAACACATGGCTTGACGATAAATTGCTCTACTGTCTGTATGAGCCGATACCGTATTGTTGACCAAGTGTGAGTCGTTCATGTCCAAGCCTTGCTGATTTTCCTTTCACTCCCTGGGGTTTTCCTTGTAACCAACTTGATTAATCGGTAGAGAGTAGTCGAAACTACTAGACCCACGGGAGATTCAAGCGTATGGAGGTCTGATAGCTTGCAAGGGAAGTCCGGCAAGATTTCCATCGTTGATGGCACTCGCTCGGAGCCACCCCTAGTACTCACATCAAAACCAAGGGAAAAAAATCCCATCTAGGCAAAAATCACATTCTTTAAATTAGCAGACAATTGTTCTCACTCCTAAATAAATAGCAATTTTTTTTTCTTCATTTTTTGTTCGCATGGGTCATGTTACTAGTCTATCTATCTATACTATATATAAAATGATGAATAGGGTGGTGGTTTCTTCCCTTTTATATAGTGCCTATTTTACCCTTATGTTACTCAATTGTAACATTAAGTGACTATGATCAATTGAGTAATTAACAATTTAAACAATAAATAGATTAAATTACATTTATCATTCTCTGCAAAGAAAACATTAAAGTTCATTTAATTTAGTCATTTTATCAATACGAAAAGTTTATTTACTAAAAAATAATCATCGTAATATAAATTATGTAGTACTTAAAATAACACGTATGGATTTCATGATTAAACTCGAAGCTTAACTAATTATAATCGGTTTTTTTTACACTTTTAAGCCAAATAAAAAATAAAGCAATTTATTTAAGATACAATGTAATTTCATTTACCATTTTTTTAATATATTAATTGAAAATATAATCAAGATTCAGAGTTATTTCATTTTGACTTTCTAGCCAAATAAAAAATAAAAATATTTTTCTAGAAAATAGAATGTAATTTCATTTTCATTTTTTTTATTAAAAATACAAGATAGAATGTAATTTCATTTTCCTTTTGTTTGAATATATTAATTCAAAATAATCAAGATTCAATGTTAATTTCATTTTTGTTTATTTCTCATACTTGAGGCCTGAATAATTAAAACTATTGTTTATAATGTGAATATCATATGTTAATATTGTTATGTTTGGATAAAAACAATTTACTGCGTCAATAATTGTATATATATATGCATAGTAACTTAAGAGAATAAAGAAAAAATATACTATAAACTTATGAAATTCAGAAAATATTCGGTATTTTGTATTAAATTTATTTGTATTTATGATACGATTGATTTTTATAACTTGAATAATACTTATTATTTATTAATATTTATTAATAAATTTAAATAAATATTATGGAATTAAATTTAAATTTATTAGATTTTAATTATGGACTATATTATTTAAATTTATTAAACTTGTATTATACAATATAAATATAATTGAGTGACATTTTGATGTGGAATATCGCTCGAAAAGATTAAATTACAATGAGCTCGTAGGAAATCCACATGTCATAGCCCATAGACTAACGTAGTTCATACGCTACAAGTAAAAATAAAAAAGCGATTAAAGAGTAACGCACCCAAAACTAAAGAAATGGACAAATAATATTACAGTTGGGAAAACAATCTCTTCATTATTTTTTCTCTTCATTATTTTTCTTTTACACTGGTGATGCATTGTCAGACTATGTCAAAGTGCTAAAACTAAGTCTACAAGCATTCAACAAATTACATATTTTTCAACATAAATGAATTAACAACTAATGAAAATTGGGGACAAAGAAAAAAAAAATACCAACAACATCAATAACTATTTCAATAAAAACAAAAATTTAAATTGAGAGTAGTGAATTGTGAAAGAAGAATTGTGTTTCGCATCCCAAATTAACTCTAATTGACGAAGATTAAATTACAATAAGCTCGTAGGAAATTCACATGTCATAGCACATAAACAAACGTATTTCATACGTTACAAGTGAGGAAAAAAAATATCAAACAGTAATGCACCTAAAACTAAATAAATGGAAAAATTGTACATCTGAGAAAAAATATCTTCATTATTGTCTTTTACACATGTGATGCATGGTTAGACGGTTAGACTGATACGACAAAGAGTTATATAAAGCTAAGTCTACAACCATCCAACAAATTTTGATTATTATTCAAGATGAATGAGTTAAGGAATAATGAAAATTGGCCAGGGACAAAGAAATAAAAAAACCAACTACACCAATAACTATTTCAATAATAAAAAATAAAAAAAAATTAGTAAAATTGAGAGTGGGGAACTGCGAAATGCATTTCACACCCAAAATTGACTCTAATTGGCAACTTGCACCCTAATATTTCAAAAATTGCAAAGTTCACCCTTAAATGATATTTCTCATGGCAAACTGCAGCCTACTTTAAATTCTTGAGAGATTTTAATCAAAATTCAGTATATTACCATAGTTTCACTTTTGAAGGAATTTTAATGTTTGATTGTATATTTATAGTTTTTATTTCATACTTTTATATTATTATTATTATACTTGTAAGATAGACAAAAAAACTAATTCTCATATTTTATTTATTTATTAATTAAAATTGAAATTAAAATTTAATATATTTTATCTTTTTAATTTTCAAAAATAATTCTAAGAAAATATAAAACTCCAAAAATAAAAAATAAACATTATTCATTTATTAATTTACTTTTTTATTTATATTTTGTAGTATGTATCTACTTACTATACTCTATTTTTTTATATTCAATTGTTTATTAAAAATCTAATTGCATTCTAAACGTAAGGTTCTATATTATTTTAAATATATTAACTGCATTATTTATATAAAAAAAATGAACCAATTTGAAAATAATTATCTCTAAAAAGGTGAAATATTTTTTGAGAACTCTACATACGGATTTAAAACATTTAAATTAGAATGGATATTTAGGTCATTTTTCACCGCTAAATTACAATTTTGTTTGATGCCCTATTCTGTTTTAATCTATTTAACTTTCATCAGCTATGATTTTTTATTCCCCAAAATAACAATGTTCTACATGTTTTGGTTTAATTTCTTGTAATATATTATGTAACTTTATGGAAATTGAGATTTTTAATTTATTTTGTACATTACACCTGAATCAAAATAAGAAGTTTTTGACATTATATATTTTTTGCTGCACTATAAAACACATAAATAAACCATCGATTATGTTTTTAAATCCTTAATACAAATCAAATAATTAAAAAATATGAAGTAGAAAATAAAATATGAATAAGAAAATATATTAATTTTAAAGTTAAAATATCTTGCTATATTGATTTTTTGGTTAAAGTCTCACAAAAAATATTGTAGGGTGCATTTTGCTATGAGATATATAATTTGTAGGTGAACTTTGTCAATTTTAAAAATTTCGAGTTCAAAATGTCCATTAGTTTCAGTTTTGATGTGCAAAACGCAATTCACTCGGTTATAAGGAAGAAATGCATGAAATATATACTGAGTTCCAATAAAATAAATGCCAAGAAAATAACTAAGAAGCAAGTAAAAATCGTTCAAATTTTTTATAACAACAATGATGAATAAAAATTGTAATAATTGAACGAAAAGATAAGAAAATAACAGGTCATAAATATATATAGGCAAAACCGTATGAAATTATTTATCTATTTTACTATTAATTAATAAATAATTTTGAATTATATTTTATTCCAAATAATTATCAATGTCATAAAATATTACTCTAATAACAATATAACTATCATATATAGATTAGGATAGATAGAAAAAAATTAATACGACGCGTGCAACGCACGCTCACCTTTCTAGTCAAAGTAAACAACAACAAATTTTTCTATATAAGCTTGCAGAATATGATTCATAAGTCGCATAACCGTACTAGGTGCATTAGTAAAACTAAAAGGCATCACTAATCGTTCATACAACCCATGCTTAGTTTCAAATGTAGTTTTCCACTCATCTCCCTCTTTCATGTGACTTTGGTGATAACTACTTTTCAAATCAATTTTAGAGAAGATAATGGAACCATGTAATTCATCTAGCATGTCATCTAATCGAGGAATGGGATGTCGATACTTTACCGTAATTTTATTTATGGCTTGAAAATCAACACACATTCTCCGACTCCCATCCTTCTTCGGTACTATCAAAATGGGTACCGCACAAGGACTCATGCTTTCTCGAACATGTTCTTTGGCTAACTGTTCATCCACCTATGCTGTAACTCCTTCGTCCCCTCGAGACTACTTCGATAAGTCGGTATGTTCAGAATTTGGGAACCTGGTATGAAATCAATTTGGTGCTCAATCCCTTGAACTAGTGGCAATCCCGTTGGCATATAGGCTGGAAAGACATCATCGAACTCCTACAAAAGAGAAATTATAACATCACTAGTCAAAGAAGAATGAAGGTTAGCGTTAGAAAAATAGACGCCCTAAACAGTAAGAACATCATTGTTCTCTCTCTCTTACATGCACTCATAATCTCTCTTTCGTTTGCATAGAAGCTCACTTTTCTCCCATCTCTCTTCACTAAGGTTGTACTCTCTTATTTTTTCACTTTGGCCAAGCTCTCTTATTTTATCCCTCCACTATTACGATTGTGTTACTCTCAATTTGTTTAGAACTTGCATCAGTGGACTTCCTGATGTGATTTTTCTCCTCAAACAATTGGCAACGTGGTAAATGTGCAAGTGTAACTCGTTTATCATACTTAGGAAAAGTGTAGAGATTTTTATAGCCATCATGAATAGTTTGTCGATCGAATTGCTAAGGTCTTCCAAGTAGTATATGACTCGCTTGCATGAGCATGAAAGCATACATAACCTCGTCTTTGTACTATCCAATACTAAACGAAACCGAGACTTGTTTCGTCACTCTCAATTTGCCGCTGAAGTTTGTAAGGTCTCGGGTGCTTGATCACCTGCAAACCTAGTTTATCCACCATCAGCTTGCTTGCAACATTAACGCAACTACCTCCAGCAATGATCAATGGTCTCCCATTGTATTATGTCACCATATTCTTCGGCTTGCAGATGGAGAATTCAAAGTACTACAAGTGCGAGTCCATCAACATCTTGCCACGTCACCTTTCTTAGGTGTTGTTTTCGAATTTTACTATTCCTCCTCCTCGCACTCCAACTCGCCATTCTCCAATAAAATCATAGCTCTCGAGCTAGAGAAATTTGTGGCGATATGACCTTCTTCATGACATTTATAGGCTGTGACGATGTGTTACTTTTCCCGGATGGTGCTCAGTTGATTGGCTTTTCATTGGAAGGTTTCGGTGTCGATTTTTCCTCGGGTATTGTAGTAGGATTCCATCACGGTTTCCAACATGATGTCTCGGCCCGGGCTTTAGTTTTACATCCTCGATTAAGCTGTCTCTTAACTTTCATGGCCATGTGAACGACCTTCTCAATTTGAACATGATGTTTCAACACAACTACATTAGCAATCTCCTGATCCAGCTTGCAAATAAATCTTTCCATCATGGCTTCTCTATGCTCCTCAACATTAGATCGAATCATAGCGATCTTCATCTCTTTGTGATACATCTCGACTGATATAGTACCTTGCCTCAAGATTTGCAATTTCAAATGCACAAATCTCCGTCTCGTGAGTGCTTTCATGGACTCCCAGTCCACAATTGGTGTTTCGCCAGTTCAATGTCTAGTCACTTCGAATTGTTCCCACCAAATGATAGCATAGTCTGTGAATGCCACAACTGCGAGCTTCACCTTTTTTTTCCTCGGAATAATTGTGATAATCGAACACTAGCTCAAACTTTATTTCTCATTCTATGCATACCTGAGGATCACTCTTCCCTTGGAAAGATGGTATAATCAATTTTATCAAGCTAAGGTTTCAACCAACATTATTTCTTTCTCGTCCCCTCGGTTTGTCAAATCTATCTCTTTTGTTCCCTCGTACTCTACGCTCTCGTCTCGAAGTATTAAACTCAACATCCGGTTCTTCATTGAACTCTTCTTCGTCCCTTTGGTATACAAGTGGCGCCAGTACAGGTCTTTCCATACGCAACTCATTGATTTGATCTTGCAGTCCTTAAAGGGTTAAATGCAGACATTAGAAACGTTGCTCTCTTGCCCTTGCCATAAACTTCCCGTCCCTTTTATCATTACTACCTGTTGGGTGCTAAATACCAACACGCAAGTACACGTATCGCAAACAAGTAGTAAAGTGGACTCGTGAGAGTCGGATGTCGATCCCACAGGGAATACTCCAATTATTTAATCCTAAGTACCAAATTTTAACAACTATGATTTTTATCCAGCCTACGCAAGTTGGTCAAATTAATCAATTAAATAATTAAACTAATTAAGAAAACAATTAAACACGAGAAATAATCAATATAAAACAGATCTAGGATTTTATCTTCCCCCTATGCGCTAATTCTTCACCCAATTAATCTTCTATCATGCAAGTTACGATTCCCAATTATTAACCCAAGACACGAAATTACTTATAACCAGCTGTCGCGTGTATTATAAGTCTATTATTCATAAACGATTCAGAATATGTCTATGCAAACCTAGTATGAATAAAGCATTAAATAACAAGTCTCGTAAACGGCTACCTAATGTATTATCTATATGTCTACGATAATACATGCAATTAACACATTCATCCGGTGAAAACTACTCGAAGGCTCTTCTATCCTTGTTCTAATTATTAAAACGATCTGTCAATCAATTCTAACAATAACCAATAGCAACATAAATTAGCTACGTTCATGCGCTAAATAAGATCAAAATAGAAGAAATAATCGAAGAATTAAACTTGCATAAAAGTAGAAAAAGAGGTTCGAATTACCACATAGGGTTCCAACAAAATCCTAGAATAAAAACTTAGCTACTCATGTTCTCTACGAAACGCATAATAAAAATACGAAAAATCATAAAAGCTATGAATAAAAATAAAAAGAGGAGAACTATGATGAAGATTCGTCAAGTCTTCGTCTTCGTTGCTCCGTTCTTGTGCTCCTAGATAGCGTGTAGAAAGATAAAAGATCAATCCCTAATTGTGTGCTATTTGGCCTTTAAATAGGGTGCAAAAATATAAAAGGGCGGTTTCCTTGTGTAATTAAAATTCCTTCACTGCGCCACTTCGTTCATCCGGACGGCCGTGCGAGAATTCCTTCTTAAATCCGGACGGCCGTCCGGTCTTTAATTCCTCAGAGTTCTGATTTTTTCACTTTTGGCCCACTTTTTCTCCGAATTTGCAGTTTTTACCCCATAAGTTGCCAATTCTTCAATTTGCACCTAAAATACAAATAATAACCATTTTAAGCACCAATTATCGTTAAAACACACCAAAAATTCCAATTAAAAGGTACAATTAAGTGTATAAATATACACTTAACACACCCCCAAACTTGAACTTTTGCTTGTCCTCAAGTAAAATCAATTTATGAGCACAAAACATGACTATACATCTCATTACATAGATCGATTGGTCAACTTCGCGTTTTCAGAACTTGCAATTATGATGATAATTCTTAGGTATTCGCAAGCTTAATATTCAACGGCACTTAGTCACTTACTATCACCAAAAACCACAAATCATACAATTGCTTCAAGTATCCAATATTTGCAAGTTAAAGATAGAAAGAATTTATACTTACATGCATATAATTGACTCCAAATACTCACCAAATTATTTTACTCAACTAATATTGAACATTAAGCTATTGGGATCATTGGGACTTTGTGGCTTTCAATTGTTAGGCTCTTTGGTCCGAGGTAGGTAATATGGGTATGTGTGGCTAATTTTTCTTGAATTGAGGTGATTACGCCAAAATTTGAAAGATAGGCATTTGAAACAATGAATTCACCTCTAGGGACTTTAATAAACTCGATTCTCCAAAATTCACACGTCAACACTTTTGCCTATTAGGCAATGGATCGAGTTTTCAACACAATTCAACAACTAGTCCTTATTTCTCCCTTCTAATCTATTCTTCTTCTTCTTTTTCTTTAAATTTTTTTTTGAATCGAATAATTTAGATATATATATATATATATATATAAAGATGCACTTATGTATCTATATCTTTTTTTTTTTTTTTTTTTTATTTTACTTTTTTTTTTCCGAAGAAGAAGAAGAAGAAGAAAGATCTTATAAGAATTTTCGACCGACCTCCAAGGGATAATTATTGATACGCGTTTTCCTCACGTATAAATTACCGCAAGTATACGGTATCGCATTTTGCAGAACAGTGGTTCCGGATATCGATCCACAGGGACCTTGTAGATTCAAATGCTGAGTAGTGTAATTATATTATCGTTATATTATCTAGCCGATCGTAAATAAGTGGATTGGTGATAAACCCTAATTTATAAGCATGCAAGATCGTAAACATGCAAATATGGAATGTACGTAAATAAAGTAACGAAAACTCAACGCGGGGGACTTCGATTTAAAGGGGACTTCTAGGGCCAAATCCACCTATGTATAATCAACAACGATCGACAAATCCGCTATCTAAAATCACGTTCCTATTCGTTAACCCAGACGCTAATGTACTCTAACCCCCGTCTCCAGTGTAGTTAGAGTCTACCCACAGGTCCGACGTCTCCGTTCAGAACCTGCTATTAAGAGAGCATTTAGGTCAAGTCCTTAAGGGCTACCCGAAGTGCATCACGTCTCCGTTTCCACACCCCGAGCTATGTTTTCCTAACTTCAAACAAGAAATCCTCTCTCGAGTTCATTCCTATTTAATATCAATCTGAGAGCTGATCAACACAATCAGAAGCATTTAATACAGGAAAACATAAACGAAATCAAAACACGACAAATAGATAGCAGAAATAACGATCGAAATCACTATATACAAGGCTTCATTGCCCTAGAAGAAAATGTTCTTAGTTCATAACAAACATAGTATCAAAAGAATGTACAAAGGAAATGAAGAACAAAACGTAAAGAAATTGCGTAAGAAAAACCCAAGTCGGAACCCCCGTTGATGATTCCCGCGAAGAACTGTCGAAAACCGTAAAAAGTCGAAGTCGAACGAAGAACGAGGGCTTGCTTCTATTTATAGTAAATTGCAAAGCTTCCTCAAGAAGCTTTGCTTTATAAAATATCTGCCCTCGAAAATCGTGCCAGATCGCGATCCAATAAAGTCGGATCGCGATCTGGCTTCTCGAAAAAACGTGAACCGCCTCCCAGATCGCGATCCAGGAAGTGCGGATCGCGATCTGCCCCAAAATCACGATGCCACTGGAAAAACGCCCCAGATCGCGATCCGGCTTTCCTGGATCGCGATCTGGGTCTGAACTTGCTTGCTTCTGGAATTTGCATCCAGATCGCGATCCGGCTTTCCTGGATCGCGATCTGGGTCTTAATGACCACTTTCTCGGCTTCAAAAATCGGTTTCGCTTCCAAATGGCTTCGACTTGGCAACAAAAGCTAACAAAACCTAAAAATAGGAAATAAAACAAGAAACTCAATAATATATACAAATAAAGCCGAAACTCGGACGAACGAAGACCAAAACTCGAAGATTTGATAAGCAAAAATCGTGCAAAACGAACACTTATCACACCCTCAAACTTAGATCTTTACTCGTCCCGAGTAAATCAAAACGAAACTACAACAAAAATGAAAATAAAAACACCAAACTAAACTAGGCCACTAACGTAGGGAACCACGATTGCATTTAGCGTATGCAACAAGCCTTTGAACCCCTGGGTACCCCCAAAGGACGAGTTGTGTCTCGTGAGGGTTTTCAGACAACACACCCACAAAGTTGCCGGATTGGTCAAAGCATTGCAATTAATTCGAAAGATAAAACGAGCTAGAAAACCTAAAATCTCAGAATGGCCCACGGCTTTAAGGTATTCGACTTTCCTACCGACGCAATTAGTTGTTTCTACACCAAAATGAAAGATAGACTCAAGAATCCGTAATTAAACAATAAACACAATCATCGAGGGTTTTGAGTAGAAATGTGGGTGAAAAGTAAGTTTTGATTCTGAAATTCAAAAACTCGAGTTGGGCATAAGTAGGTCTTTTTATTCAATAAGATACGACAACAACAATATATTGTGATTTTTCTCACAACTTCTTTTTTTTTTTTTTTTTTCTTTTCTTTTTTTTTTTCTTTTTTTTTTCTTTTTTTTTTTTTAGCATATCGAATAAAAACGTAAAGACCATTGATAGAACTTCTAGCCAACAACTCGAAATCGTGAACACATAATTCAATTCTAACCTGCCCCCCAAACCTCAGGCTATTATACCCCTCAGAAAAATGCGCTCAAGCTTAATCGGAAAGGATTCGAAAGGCTATCCACACAAGTTGCAAAAACGCAGTCGGAAGGTTCATCTATAATTAGCCGGTGATCCACAATTTCAATTTTAAAATCAACTAGCCCATCTACTAATTCATTAATTGCTTTGCTTCAAAAGAACCCGGAAATGCAAATTACACTCGATCCTAAATGAAATGCATGTGACAAACATAACACAATAACAGAAATCAAAATACATAAACGAAACTAAATTATATGATATGCATGTAGAAGACCAAATCAAAATAAGATAAATAAAATAAAATAAAAACAAAGTCTAGCAAAGATACATCGTAAACGAAATATCAATCCAACGACTCATCCCAAAACAAACGAACTAAAAACAAATAGGTTCAACACACACCACCCTCAAACTTAAATCCTAGCATAGTCCCTATGCTCAAAAGCAGAATAAAAAATAAAAGGGATAAAAAAACACAACGTCCCCTAGTTGTCTTGATCGTCCTCGTGGGCTCCTCCCTCCTCTTCCTGTCGTCCCCGCTCGTACTCCTCCCAGGCCTGTGCCACCAGTGTAGTGGCTGCCGCTTGTGCTTGCTCGTTGGCGGCGGAGGTTGATGCTCCATCATATCGAGGCCGTGGTGGGAACGGTCGTGGCTCGACAATGTCATCGGTCCTGCACTGAAGCGCTGCAGCCATGGCCTTCATCATTTTCTTGAACCATCCCACATTTTCCTCCATAACATCCATCCATTGGCCGACATACTCCGGGAGCTGTGGTTCTGCTTCTTGTCTGCCTCTTCTGGCCCTTTGTTCTGGTCGAGCCGCATGAACACCTGAGGGACCAGCATCTGGTAAGTCTGAGTCGCCCTCGCCTAGGGGTCCACTCGCTGGCTGGAGCTTGTGGTAAGGGAAGATAGGCTGTGGTGACCTGGTGAGCCGGTCATCCGCGTATGTGGGGACCCCTGCACGATCACACAGTGTAGTGATGAGGGAAGGGAACATCAGACCTAGAGAGGTATCACCTAAGCACCGTCGGATCTCAGCGTGTATGATCGCGCCCACATTCACAGGTGTCCTCTTCATAATGGCGTACATCAGTGTAAGACGTGGGGCATACGTCTTGGCCGTCGACTTTGTGGGCATGAGCCTGCTACTGACGAAGTACATCCATACCTTTGCTTCCCTTGAAAGTTCCCCCCGACGGAACCAGTGCTCTCCTTTTTGCCACTTCGAACCCCTAGGGCAAAGAGTCTGAATCAGCTCCTCATAGGTCGTTGCCATCTTCAGTTGTTGAAACGGCTCGGTCGAGACTTCGGGTAGGTGGAAAAACTTGTTGATTGTAGCAGCGTCATAGCGCACCTCTATGTCTCGAAGAACGACCACCGACCCCGGGTGAAAACCGGCATTGGCATAGAAGAGCCTCACTAGATTCTCGTTGTAGTCCTCCGGTCGTTTGGCCAAGTACTTCCATTGTCGACGATCAAAGTTTTCTATGATCGATTCTTTTTCCATGCCATAGATATCTAATTCCCTTTCTGGAACAAACGGTCGGCTATGGCGACGTATGAATTCCCTTTTGGCCTCGACGTTCACGTACAAAAACTCATCTCCCGGTTCGAGGACTACGCGGTCAAGGATTGTGTGTTGATTAGCACGGGATCCCATCTCAAGTTGCACGTTTCCTGTGCGTGGGGTTTGTTGCTCTTCCGGCACCTGAGATGGTGGTGGTGCGCTCGAAGTGCCTTCTTGGCTTCCCGTGCCTCGAGAGGCTGCCTTTTTCTTCGGTGCGGCTTTTCCTTTTGCCGGAGCCTTCTCCTTGGGTTGGGCTTTTTTGGTGGTTTCGCCCGTCTTTAAGAGTTTCTTGGCCGGCGACGTCATTTCGTTCGAATTTGTGCGAGATGGAGGGTCGAAAGCCTTTGGAAGTTCGTTCGGGAATTTTGTCGAACACTTGGCGTGCCCAACTTGGTAAGCCTTTTGATTTCCACCGGTTGTTCGGTACCTATCCCTCCTACATCAATCACAACACCCAAGTGAGAATCCACCACTACATACAACATTAGGTAGCAAAACAATCAACCCAAGTCATTCAAATTTTTAGTTTATCCTTCATTTCGAAATTAAGAACAATAGGGCAATTCCTATATCTAAACATTGGTTCACCCGCAAATTCATGTTTTGAATCCCAACACCTAGTACAAAATCACGTACTAGCATACACAATTAACAAACAAGGGGAAAAAAAACATGAAATTTTGGGGAAATTCGAAAGAATTGAAGAAAATAAAAAAATTAAGACTAGATTGAAAATTTACCTTTTCTTGAAGATTCACCAACAAATTCTTGGAATAAATGTGCAAATCGTGAATTTGTGATGATCAAGTGTGTGATTGATGTGCTTTTGATGAAAGAAATTGAAGATTTTGAAATTGGGGAGGGGTTAGGGTTTGGAATTAGAAAAGGGAGAATAAGAAAATGAAAGGGGTTTGTGAATTTTGTACTGTTTTTCGACCCCAGATCGCGATCCGACTTACCTGGATCGCGATCCGGGCCCCAAATTCGCTGCTACTGGAAAATCACCCCAGATCGCGATCCGACTTACCTGGATCGCGATTCGGGCCCAAAATTGGCTGCTACTGGAAAAAGGCCCCAGATCGCGATCCGACTTACCTGGATCGCGATCCGGGACACCTAAAACCTGCCAAAACGAAAATTTTAAATGGGTAGGATAGAGATGTTGAACCCTAAATTATAAAAATGCACGAAAATGAAAAAAAAAAAATAAAAACGAAAACAAGATCAAAAAGGAAAATGACAGATAATGAGCAACAATGGGGTGCCTCCCATTTAGCGCCTGTTTTACAGTCGACGGCTCGACTTCTTTTGGATTTATTGGGAGAAAATTAGTGCGACACGCTCCACTTCCTCGGGAGCACCATTCGGGTAGTAATGCTTAACTCGTTGCCCATTCACTTTGAACGATGGACCGTCTCGTCCTCGTATTTCGATTACTCCTTGTGGGGTTGCGCTCAGAACTACGAATGGTCCTGACCAACGGGACTTGAGCTTGCCCGGAAATAGTCGTAGCCGAGAATTGAATAGCAGGACTTGGTCACCTGCCCGGAACTCTCGCTTTGTAATTCTTTTGTCATGCCACTTTTTCGTCTTTTCTTTGTAAATCTTGGCATTTTCGTAAGCATCATTTCTGAACTCCTCCATCTCGTTGAGTTGAAGCAATCGACGATCGCCGATAGCTGTTTGATCGAAATTGAGCTTTTTGACTGCCCAATAAGCTCGGTGCTCCAATTCCACTGGCAGGTGGCACGCTTTCCCATACACGAGTTTGTACGGAGACATCCCAATTGGTGTCTTGAATGCGGTTCGATAGGCCCAAAGTGCATCATCGAGCTTCAATGCCCAATCTTTTCGGTTCGTGCTCACGGTCTTCTCCAGAATCTGTTTGATTTCTCGGTTTGACAACTCAGCAAGGCCATTTGTTTGTGGATGATAGGCTAGCGCAATTTTGTGTCGGATCCCCAACTTGTTCGTGAGATTAGTGAGCAGTTTGTTGCAGAAGTGAGATCCTTCATCGCTAATGATTGCCCTGGGTGTCCCAAACCTTGAGAAGATGTTCTTGTGGAAGAATTTGAGGACCGTACGAGCATCGTTGGTAGTGGTGGCAATCGCTTCGACCCATTTGGACACGTAGTCCATGGCAAGCAAAATGTATAACTTCCCGTTCGAAGATGGGAATGGTCCCATGAAGTCTATGCCCCAAACATCGAAAAGCTCCACCTCTTGCATGTTGCTCAAAGGCATTTGGCTTTTGTTGGAAAGGTTCCCTGTTCGTTGGCATCGATCACACCGTTTCACGAACTCGTAACTATCTCTGAATAGGGTTGGCCAAAAGAAGCCTGACTGGAGAACCTTGGCGGCTGTGCGAGATTCCCCGTGATGCCTGCCACAAGGTGAAGAGTGGCAATGTGTGAGAATCTCACGTACTTCAGTTTCCGGAACACATCTTCGGATGACACGATCGGGGCCGGTTCTGAAAAGCAATGGCTTGTCCCAAAGATAGAAACGGCTGTCGTGAAGGAATTTTTTCTTTTGATGATAAGAAAGATCGTCGGGAATGATTCCACTGGCCAAGAAGTTGGCCACATCAGCATACCACGGAGTGTGAGTACTAATGGCAAGCAGTTGCTCGTCTGGGAAGGACTCCTGAATATTTCCTTCGGCTGGAACTTCTTCTAGTATGAGTCTGGAAAGATGATCTGCTACCACATTCTCGCTCCCCTTTTTGTCTCTGATTTCCAAGTCGAACTCCTGGAGTAGGAGTACCCATCTGATGAGTCTGGGCTTGGCGTCCTTCTTTGCGAACAAGTAACGAATAGCTGCGTGGTCGGTGTAAATGATCACCTGAGACCCCAAAATATACGGTCTGAACTTGTCAACAGCATAAACGACAGCAAGCATTTCCTTTTCGGTCGTTGAATAGTTCTTCTGTGCCTGGTCAAGTGTACGACTCGAATAGTAGATGGCTTTGAAGATTTTATCCCTCCTTTGTCCCAATACTGCACCTACAGCATAGTCGCTCGCATCGCACATGATCTCGAATGGTTCCTCCCAATTGGGAGTAATCATAATCGGTGATTGGGTTAGCTTCTCCTTGAGAAACGTGAAAGCCTGCAAACAAGCGGAATCAAAATCAAAGACGGCTTCCTTCTCAAGCAAATGACACAATGGTTTTACTATTTTCGAAAAATCTTTAATGAATCTACGGTAAAACCCAGCATGCCCTAAAAAACTTCTAACCCCCTTGACATCCTTCGGTGGAGGCAATTTTTCAATCGTTTCGATTTTTGCCCTATCCACCTCAAGACCCTTTTTCGATACCTTGTGACCTAGAACAATACCTTCACGAACCATAAAATGACATTTTTCCCAATTTAAAACAAGGTTCGTTTCTGTACATCTTTTCAAAACAAGTTCTAGATTGTGCACACAATGATCGAAAGACGATCCAAACACAGAAAAATCATCCATAAACACCTCAAGAAACTCTTCTACCATATCGTGAAATATAGACATCATACAACGTTGAAAGGTAGCAGGCGCATTACACAAACCGAAAGGCATCCTACGAAATGCAAAAGTACCGTAGGGGCAAGTAAAAGTAGTTTTCTCTTGGTCTTCCGGGGCGATTGAAATTTGATTGTACCCCGAATAACCATCAAGAAAACAGTAATACTCGAAACCTCCTAGCCTGTCTAGCATTTGATCGATAAATGGAAGGGGGAAATGGTCTTTTCTAGTGGCTGCATTCAATAATCTGTAATCGAAACACACACGCCACCCAGTGACTGTTCTAGACGGAATAAGTTCATTTTTATCATTCACAATAACCGTCATCCCACCCCTTTTTGGCACAACCTGCACCGGACTGACCCACGGACTGTCAGAAACTGCATAAATCATACCAGCGCCTAACAATTTCAAGACTTCTTTTTTGACTACCTCTTTCATTGACGGGTTTAACCGCCTCTGAGGTTGGACTCTCGGTTTATAGACGTCTTCCATTAGAATTTTGTGTTGAACAATTGATGGGCTAATTCCCTTAATATCCTCAATAGACCAACCTATAGCTGACCTATATTCTCTAAGGACTTCCAGCAGTGTGTTTGTTTCGGCCTCGCTCAAACTAGAAGAAATAATCACCGGATAGGTCTTGTCTGCTCCAAGAAAAGCATAACAAAGATAATCCGGTAATTGCTTCAATTCCAGTACGGGGGCCGTTTTCACACTAACTGGTATCTCGGGGACGATCCCTACCTCGTCTAAGCCTAAAATCTCGGCACACTCAAGAAACAACACACAATCAAGCACATCATTTTCAATAGGGGTTTCAGGGGAGGCAGAATGCAAATCAATAGAGTTAACAATGCAGTGCTCAACAGAATCACATAATTCACACAAATCAAAAAAGGAGGAAACACAGTCCTCGATCACGTCTATTCTACTGCAATGCTCAACATGCTCAGAGTGTTTAAATGCATCTGTCAAATTAAAAACAACTTCTTCCCCATTTACCCTAAGCATTAAAGATCCTAATTCCATATCAATCATCGCCTTACCAGTGGCTAAGAATGGACGACCTAAAATGATTGGTGCTTCATCATCTTCAGGCATTTCAAGTACCACAAAATCAACAGGCAAAATGAATTTATCTACTTTAACTAGCACATCTTCTACAATCCCATCGGGATATTTCAATGAACGATCAGCTAGCTGTAAAGTCATGCGAGTGCGGTTCAAATTTCCTAAGCCCAGTTTTAGAAACACAGACATAGGCATCAAATTAATACTTGCCCCCAAATCACATAAAGCTTTATCGAAAGTAGAATTGCCAATAATACAAGGAATAGTGTAACTCCCTGGATCTTTCATTTTCGGTGGTAGATTCGACTGAAGAATGGCACTGCACGTTGCCGTGAGTGTCACTGGTATGTCTTCTTCGATCCGAATTTTCTTGGATAGGACTTCCTTCATGAACTTGGTGTAGTTTGGCATTACCTCCAAGGCTTCTGCAAAAGGGATGTTGATTCGAATCTGCTTGATCTTTTCAATGAACTTCTTCAATTGATCCTTGAACTTCTTCTTCTTCTGTCTTTCTGGAAAAGGAATAGGAGTTACCATAAGAGGGGGATTATCAGGAAAAGAAATGTTATTGGGCTTACTAGCCTCTTTTGTACTACTTCCTGAAATGGTGATTTCCGGCTCGATCGGGGTCGGTTGTACAGGTGGCCTTGGTGATTCGTCTGTCGGATAAGGAGGATCAGTCATTTGCAAACCACTTCGGGTGGTTATGGCTTGACAGCTTTCCTTTGGATTGACTTCGGTATTGCTCGGAAATCCACCCTTGGCCATTGTGGACATGGATTGGGCGATTTGCCCTATTTGCTTTTCCATGTTCTTCATTGTTGATTTCAGGCCCTCCATTTCATGTTCTTGTCGGTGAAGACGCTCGTCGTACGTTGGCCCTCGTTGCTCTCTTTGATGGTTGAGATCGGGAGGTGGTTGTAGAGCATTCTTCGGATTGGCATAGGAGAAGTTCTCGTGATTCCGAATTCCCGGGTGATAATGAGTAGGGTTTTGGTTCTGATTGTGGGTTCCCCGGAAATTGTTGAATCGGTGGTTCATAAAGTGTGCCTGCTCCCAATCGTCGTTTGTGGCTTGTGAAGTACTTGCTGCTGCTACTCGTTCGATCTGTGGCCCTCGAACTGAAATTTGGGCGACCTGATTTGATAGGATCGCTAATTGTGCTGAAACTGCGGCTAAAGGATCGAGTTGGTGGACTCCGGCCACCTTTTGTACACCACTCCGTTCGGACGGCCAATGGTAAGCATTCTCACACATTCGCTCGACAATGTCTCGAGCGTCTGTGGGAGTCTTGTTTTGCAATGATCCACCTGAAGCAGCATCGACTAAAGATCGGGCTGGTTGATCGAGCCTATTGTAGAATAACTCTATTTGATCCCACGGGTTGAATCCGTGTTGAGGGCATTGTCGTAATAAGTCTTTGAATCTCTCCCAAGACTCGTGCATCGGCTCTTGGCTCATCTGTCTGAAATTGCCTACATCTCTTCGTAGTTGTGCGGTCTTCGAGGGTGGAAAGAATCGTGCCAGAAAGGCTTGTGATAATTCTTCCCAACAGGTGAGTGATCCTGGATTAAGACTCAGAAGCCAACTCTTCGCTTTGTCTCTGACAGAAAATGAGAATAGCTTCAACCGAATGGCATCATCAGAAACGCCGTTAACTTTGATCGTGTCACAAATCTCCAAGTAATTGGCAAGATGGAGATTCGGATCCGCAGTGGCTGCTCCGTGAGTATGGGTTAGCGATGACCATGTTGATTAGCCCCGTCTTCAGCTCGAAGTTGTTTGCGGCTATAGTCGGTTTCCTGATTCCCGAATAGTTCTCATTAATAGCAGGAATTCGCTATTCTCGCATTGTTCGCTCGGTCGGCAGCTTCGGTCTCGGCTGCTCGTGATCTCGTCCTGGCTCTTGATCGTACTCAAAGCCCAGGTGCTCTGGATTTCCATGATCTTCGGCCATTGATTCACTTTGTTGGTTGCGCGTGGCCCTTAGTCTACGTAATGTCCTTTCAATCTCGGGATCGTAAGGTATGATTTCCAAATTTCGACGCCTGGGCATAAACAAAGTGAGTGGTTATGATCAAGGTAAAAATCGAAAATAAAACATGTAAATGGCTAAAGTAATAATCAGATAATTGGTAACACTATCAACAAAGATAAAATCAAATTGGTCCCCGGCAACGGCGCCAAAAACTTGATACGCGTTTTCCTCACGTATAAATTACCGCAAGTATACGGTATCGCATTTTGCAGAACAGTGGTTCCGGATATCGATCCACAGGGACCTTGTAGATTCAAATGCTGAGTAGTGTAATTATATTATCGTTATATTATCTAGCCGATCGTAAATAAGTGGATTGGTGATAAACCCTAATTTATAAGCATGCAAGATCGTAAACATGCAAATATGGAATGTACGTAAATAAAGTAACGAAAACTCAACGCGGGGGACTTCGATTTAAAGGGGACTTCTAGGGCCAAATCCACCTATGTATAATCAACAACGATCGACAAATCCGCTATCTAAAATCACGTTCCTATTCGTTAACCCAGACGCTAATGTACTCTAACCCCCGTCTCCAGTGTAGTTAGAGTCTACCCACAGGTCCGACGTCTCCGTTCAGAACCTGCTATTAAGAGAACATTTAGGTCAAGTCCTTAAGGGCTACCCGAAGTGCATCACGTCTCCGTTTCCACACCCCGAGCTATGTTTTCCTAACTTCAAACAAGAAATCCTCTCTCGAGTTCATTCCTATTTAATATCAATCTGAGAGCTGATCAACACAATCAGAAGCATTTAATACAGGAAAACATAAACGAAATCAAAACACGACAAATAGATAGCAGAAATAACGATCGAAATCACTATATACAAGGCTTCATTGCCCTAGAAGAAAATGTTCTTAGTTCATAACAAACATAGTATCAAAAGAATGTACAAAGGAAATGAAGAACAAAACGTAAAGAAATTGCGTAAGAAAAACCCAAGTCGGAACCCCCGTTGATGATTCCCGCGAAGAACTGTCGAAAACCGTAAAAAGTCGAAGTCGAACGAAGAACGAGGGCTTGCTTCTATTTATAGTAAATTGCAAAGCTTCCTCAAGAAGCTTTGCTTTATAAAATATCTGCCCTCGAAAATCGTGCCAGATCGCGATCCAATAAAGTCGGATCGCGATCTGGCTTCTCGAAAAAACGTGAACCGCCTCCCAGATCGCGATCCAG
>NW_012195010.1:795461-824070 GCF_000504015.1 Erythranthe guttata | reverse complement strand
CTTTGCTACGGTAATGGCGTAGCAAATACTTATTGATACGGTAAATCCTAGCATTACTACGGCTCCAAAATTATCCCTTAATAAAAAGTACTTTTTGTTACGGCTTTTTACCGTAGCAAAAAAAATCGTAATAAAAAAGCCATTTTTTTACTAGTGCAAATCTAATATCAGAGAGTTCACACACGTCTAAAGTGGCCCTAAAATCTTTAATAAGATGTGGCAGTTTTGCAACCCTACCTTCTTTCTCGGAATTGCATAGAATCTCGTTAATGTTGCCTCCGATAATCCCCGGCATGTCTCTTTGAGTATTGAGTTGACGGATTAAATTCCATGAGATTTGTCAACGACTTTTTTCGGGGCAACCATAGAATCCGGTACATCGCCATTTCCGATCTATCTACGTCCAGAAGACTTCGACATCAATATGGTTTCGTGACAGACTAATGAGATCGACAGTTATGTCCTTTCTCCACAGCGTAGCCAAACACCAGCAAGTCCCACTCTATCCACTGCAATGCCATGTAAATTTCATTGCCCTCTGAGTGTCTCGATCACGTGTGATGTGGCTTTCGTTTCCGAAAGAAACACCAACATGGGGTTGTACCGTCGGAGCATATCTCCGATTGCATGAATTGTAAAGGGACCCCTAACCATTGACAATTCCAAAATAGACAACTCATCGCTCTCAGCAGAGCTGGATAGATAGCAGCTTCCACCGTTGAAAAAGACTCGTCATCTCGTAGGAGCAATTAGGGTTTTCTGGTCACCCTGTTGCTGTCCACATCAGCATTCTCATCATTCTTCTTTTTGCGCTTTGAGTTCGGGACCTTGAACACATGGCTTGACGATAAATTGCTCTACTGTCTGTATGAGCCGATACCGTATTGTTGACCAAGTGTGAGTCGTCCATGTCCAAGCCTTGCTGATTTTCCTTTCACTCCCTGGGGTTTTCCTTGTAGCCAACTTGATTAATCGGTAGAGAGTAGTCGAAACTACTAGACCCACGGGGAGATTCGAGCGTATGGAGGTCTGATAGCTTGCAAGGGAAGTCCGGCAAGATTTCCATCGTTGATGGCACTCGCTCGGAGCCAACTGTCGTACAGTAATTGATCGTCTACATTCTAACTTTTAATTGATTGCTATATTTTTTCAACTTTGGACTTCGTTTTAAATACATGGATTCCTAAATAAATAGCAATTTTTTTTTCTTCATTTTTTGTTCGCATGGGTCATGTTACTAGTTATTAATAAAAGTAAGGTTGCTCCTGCTAAACTCTAGGTATATTTTCCGCTATTTGATGGTTATAATTTGTTAGAGTAGGTGACCAACAAGCCAACTTATGGCTGTGGTCTTTCCATTTATTCTTGTAATAAATAATCATTTTTCGTATTAATGATAGAACACCTTGGCATTCTATATCTTTGTCCCTTTTTCAAACATAGATATAATCCTACAAGTACTATTACGAGCCACGACTTGCGCTAATATGAACCACGCCTTGCGCTAATTTGATGTATGAGGCAACCTAGAAAGATGAAACGAAAGCGCAAATATTGCGAATAAACCTAATATAAATCAAAATAATATATATTAATCAGTTACGAGGTTTTTCGAATTAAAGTTGCAATGTTGCTGCTCAAATAAAATTAATGGTGGCACAAATAGTTGCTGGCTGAGAAGCAACATGAATCCTAACTGCAAGTTATTATCCCTGTAAAACAACAGAAATGTTCATTAAATGAAACGACTCCGAATAAACAAACCGTGGAAATATATATACATAAAAAGGAAGAAAAAGATTCACCCATTAAGTTTGTTAGATGGTGAAACTTACCTAATCACTCAATTATACGATGAAGGAAAGTCGTCTTCCAGTACGAGTCAGCATTACTGTGCAGAGCCATCAACAGCCAAAGACATAATCAGAACTAGTTTTCTTTTTAAATATATATATATATATATATATATATATATATATATATATATATATATATATATATATATATATATACACGTGTGTGTATAGATACAAGAAGTGCAGAGTGAGGATTCATACATCTCATCATTAATAATCTGCACTGCAGGAACACCAAACATGGAACCCAAATGGTTTAAATCGCTTCTCAACGGTCGCTCCAAATTCACTGCAGATAACAGCATCAATGGCACTAGAGGAGACTCTAACCTTTGATCAGTAATTGTTATATACGATAGCATTGAGGTTAGTTCTTCCTCAATCTCCGAGGAACTGGCTTCTTTGTCAATGTTTATTTTGTTTCCATCATCATTGCTTTCCACTGCAGCACCACCGATGTCTACGTGAATGTTGTTTCTTTCGACATTACTTTCGAGGAAAGCGGGGCCCGGGCGAACATTTTGAGGTCTTCTGGGAAAGGGTAAGGTATAGTTAAGGAAATATTGCCCGTATATCATACCCTCAAAGCTACTCATGCAGTTCCCATGCAGATTAGCGACTTTATAATATCTTCCTTTGACACATGCCGCCACGCGGTTTTCCATCTCTAGCGCATGTCTCCGATTAATTGTGTTGACGAAGAACTTCTTTATGCCGTCGCTTATGCAGTTTTCTTGCAACATGAGAACCTCTGTAAGTTTTTCATACCCGTAGGACAGTGCAGATTTTATTCGGTAAAAATTACCTGCTTCAGTAAAGTTTATGATACCATCATCAGTTAATCAATTCGAGAAATTAAGTTACTAAATAGTATATTTTTTTTTTATTAACTGAATAATTTAAAATTTTATCATGTTGGAAACATATTAAACTCAAAATGATTGCGATCTTCTGGTAAATTGGAAAAACCAAAGTTTTATCGTTAATTATGACTTCACATTTCACTATACCACATGAATCGAATCTCTGTTCCAAACAAGTGCAATCAATTTCTCATTAGAACAACAACAAAGAGCAGGCAGAGTGCAATCTATTCTCTGATTATAAAGCAATCTTGAGTATCTTAATAGCGCATCGATACTTTAATAACAATAACAAGTTACCTTCATTAACTTTAAAAATTCATTTGGGGTGCATTATTCATGATTTATTGTGTTTTAGGGGTGCAAAGTGGTATAAATTTTTTTCGAGGGTGCAAAGTGCAAAAATGCCATATTTCAAGGGTGCAGAATGAGATTAATGAAAAGTTATGTTTAACTTGAATAACAATAACAAGCTCAAAAATTATTAGGTAACTGGATAATTATTAGGTAACTGGATCGAGCTCAAACCTGAGATCAACTTCAAATATTACCACCGAGTCAGGTTAAATTTGTTGGATTACGCCCCACCCCCCATGCCATTTGAGGATAATCTGATATCAAATTTCTTCAAAAATTTGCTTCATTTTTCGACCATATAGGAAAATGCAACATTGCAGAAAAAAAAAAAAGAGGAAATATAAGAAATGAAGTGAACCATCAGTTTTCATTAGCTACACAAGATCGACCAATGTCGGAGTCATAAGTTTTAGTAGTAGATCAATTCCCATACCCTAAGGATACATAAACATAGTTCGATTTATTTTTCTTGAAACATGAAATGGAAAGGCTAGAAATTCCAAAAAGGAGTGGGCGTTGAGCGCAGTTCGACAGAGTCGGTCAATCCATTCCCTTCTTTCGCTTGAAGAATTTCCACTGCTTCAGTAGAACAGCAACTCCTTCCTTTAGGTAAGCTCTCCTACCTTCTTTGTAGTTCCACAATTCCGAAATAACGTACCTTCCACTCGGGTTATATTCGTTTATCTCAAACAAAGTTGCTTTCACAGCATTGTAAACTTCTTCACCGTAGTTTTCCCTCAGGTCTATCAGTTTTTCGTCATCTTCATTTATCACATTCTGAAACAAGAAGCCTAATTAGGTATATGATTGATGACTTCATACTATATAAACATGGATAAAATCTGTGTCCAGACCATTAAAACATTCAAAATAGATGATTTATTTTATTTTTTTGAGAAAAAAAAAATATGATATTAAGACAACATAAAGATCATGAGAGATATGTATATATCGAACTCCCGTAAACTAAAGAGTTTCATTGTTGAAGTGAGCAATAAAAAGATAACTGCATACCTTAGGTGTACCATCAATCGTAACGACCTTAATGGGATCCCATTCAGGATCTTTAAGATACTCCTCCCACAGGGAGCACAATTCTGTGGCCCTCTCATCTGCTTCAGCCTCGTTGTATTTCCTCTTCATTGCATCATGAAATGGCTTGCTATCGAGCTCCCCCATTCTCTTTACACCAATATGAGAATTCAATGACATGTCTTTCAATCCCTACAAATTAATTATTATTTTCAGCATACAGCAACTCATCATTAACCAATTGAAAGGAATTGAAGAACTTACATTTACTAATTCTTTCCGAGCATCCTGCAACTCGTCGTTGCTCTTGCGCTCCTGCACAACTAAAGTTTGGTTCAAAGCTTCCAAATCGTCAAGCTCTCCTTCCTTCTCCCTCAATGCCTTGAGCACCAAATCAACTTTATTTAACACTTCTAAATCGCCTTCGTCTCCCATGTGCTTCACGACATTTAGTTTACCCCTCAATTGTTCAATTTCGAGCTGCACAGCTTGTTTAGCATCCAGTTGTTTCTCCAGTTGAATGATTCTCTTATGGAGTTTCTCCTTTTCGTTCTGAAATCACGAATCCCAGCAGCATATCAGTTCTAAAACAAGTTCAGTTGCTATTCTAAGTGTGAACTGGGAAAAAACATACCTTGTGTTCTTCAGCCAGCTTCATAACTTTTTCATCAGCCTTCCGTTGTTCTTCGGCAGCAGCTTGAAGGGAGCAATTTTTCACCGCATTCTGGAAGAATAATTCTCCATTAAATATTATGAGGGAAAAGCAGAAGATTAAAAGAAAATTACAATATCTAAAAGAAAGATATGCGAAACCTGTTCAAGGTCTTCGGCGAGCTTTTTTTTCTCAATTTCATTGTGGGTCTCGCGTTTCATCAGCTCCTGACCCCGGAGCTCAAGATCTCTTTTTTGAGTTTCGAGTTGAAATTTCAGCTTCTCGTGGTCATTGAATATCTTCTTGAAATGATCTCGGGCACTCGACTCTATCTTTTTAATCTCTGATCAGCACAAAAGAGTACATCATGTTTAAAACTACATTCAATTAAAAAAATTATATTCGGAAAAAAGATTCGAACTTTACACGTGAACAAACCTTCATTGTAAGCTTGATGAAGATTATCTTTTTCCATGATCATCTGGCGAAGAGAGCTGTCAGTCTCCTTGAATTTGCTCTCCATCTCAATCAAGTGCATCTTCTTTGCCTCAATAACATTCGTCAAATTCCCCACAAGTTTGTTCGTCTTTCGAGCCTCCTCTTCCATTATATCGGATATGGTTCTAAGATCACCAATCTTGCGAAGATTTTCTCCAACAATGTTATTCAAATTATAATCATCTGTTCGAGCAACCCATGCATAAAGATCCGACTTCTTCTCGTTCTTTGCTAGCCAATTCTTCCTTCCATGATGATTAGCCTCGTAATCTTTCTCAAAAGACATGGCATTCGTAAACCCAGACCAATTCTTATGAAATTCGACAATAGCAGTTCCCGAATGGCCTTGGTAATTCCATAAAGGCCGCACTCTAGTCGGATTAAACCCTCTCCTCGCCAATTGATCCCTCAGTTTACTACCACTCTCCCCGACATAGCGACCGTCTTTCAAGTCGGTAGGAATATTTACAACAATGCCAATCCACGGCCAGACGAACATCTCGTCGCCATCATGGTCCGCCAGAGTATCCAATTTCCCAGCAGGCTTCGAAGGGCCGCCGGAATCAACAGACGAATCAGTTTCCAAGTACTTTGTTAGAGCGAGGTGATTTGCCCTCTCTCGTGCGTTTCTTTTCGGCGAAGTGGCGATTGCATTTGCATGCTGGAAGAGATCCTTGTACTGGAAGGCTTTCTTTTTAGTAGGGCAGTAGGGACAAGTGTAAGCTTGATCGGATAATTTAACCTGGTGCTTACCTTTCTTCAGTTCTTCATACGATTTTTCGGTATACTCTTCAGTCTCGGAATCACTGATGTCAGTGTCTTCTCCAGAACTGTGTTCCCCTGAACTTCCCATCACTCTCAACTCTCAAATCTCACTGAAAATTGAACACCCAAATATTATTCCAGAACAACCAATTAACAAAATAATTAAACAAAAAAGAAAAAAGTTGAACCTAAACCTAAAATTAAAAAAATTTACAACACCGACGACTCACATGATCACATTGTATAAAAGGGAGAAGAATAAAATCGCCCAATTCAAGACAATGAAAATCAACATTGCATGTAAACAGATCTGACCTTTTCACTGTAAGATACATTTAAACTTACAAGGACGAGTCCATGGTTCACCGGACCGCCGTTATAGCGGCCGGAGCGGGGTTAGTGGAACCGGAAAGGGGGCCACCGCGACAGAGTTCCGGCATATAGCGGCTGGCGTGTTCTAAAATCTAAAAGGCAGCGATTTATCAGCCGGAACGGCAAATTATGCGGCTCACGCGCACCGCGGCGGCGATTTATCGGACTAGAATGGGGTCGAACGGCTTCTGGCGGTGTTCTTCGGGGCGGCGGAAATGGAATTTAGGGCTGGTGACGCCAACAAGTCTATATTAGTTCTGATGCCACTTAAGTTTTCAAATGTTTCAACTTACTCCCTGAATTTTATGATTTCTATTAAAAATACCGAAAAATTGCCGAAAATTTACCGAAAGAATGGTTATCATTGTTTACGGTACGGTACGAGTACCGTACCCTTACAATATGGTACGGTAGTGCTATTGTATTTCTAATATACGGTAATACCGTACCGTACCGCAATTTATATTTTATAATTCGACTAAGATATTTACTTATTATTTTTGGTAATTATATTTTTTACTTGAAAGCTTATGAATTGCAACAATTATTTTTACCTTAAGTTAGTGGTAGTGTATTTGTTTTTCTCCGACCAAGTTGAATTTTATAATTGGACATATATACTATGTTAAATTGTCTTTTATGTACCTTATATTGCCAACTGATTTTATTATATTTGATGTATGAATATCTTTTTTTTTTTTTTTACATACATATACATATATGTATAGTATTTAGTAAAGTTTTTAGTAAAGTATTTAGTAATGTATTTATTGTATGTACTAATTATTAGGTACAATCAAGCACTAAGATATACTCAATTGTTCCATTAAACCACATTTATTTTGGTTTATATTCTTGATTCATTGAAGCAAGTTATGTTAATTATTCATGATTATACCCTCGGGCCTTCTTAGAAAATTAAATACAAGAGTAACTAGAACTATTTTCAATTGAGATTTACATACTTGTTACAAATCCTTTTTCCCCAATTCAAATCCGGGTGTCGTCTGATCAACAAAAAAAACACGAAATATCTCCTTCTCCTCTGCTATAAAACTTGCAGAATGCTTTCCCGGTAGAAGCATAGGAAACAGGCGATACTTTGTTTGATTCTAAGCATGTGGTCTGAAGGTTTTCTAGAATCAAAAATTCTGAATCCTCATTCGCATCTAGGATTTGTTCTTTAACCTTTGACACATCACCAAGTACGGTAGAGTACCAGATACCGATTGTATCGTACCGAAAATAATGGTATACCGAACTTTTTGGTACGATAACGGTATGAAATTTTTCAATACCATAATATACGGTAAGTACATAGTATTGAGCCAAATGTTTGGCAACCATACCGAACCGAATCCACCCCTATTTAGAACTTACACTTTAAATTGAATTTTTTCTGCATTTTTTTTCACCCTTTTGCAAATTTAAAGGTTTTTAAGGGAATTGTCGTACGCTGTCATTCATATAACATTATGTTTTTATTGTAATATTAATTTATAAATTATATTACAATTTAAATATTAGTAACTCTAGGATTGGGCATGAGTCAGTTTTATTGATCCACTTTTTTTGGCCGACAACTTTTATTTTTCGACTGGTAATTTTGACCGACTCGTATATAAATTGATCGGTCGGTAATTTTTAGTTTACTCAAAAATTTCGTTCGCGTAATGTCGGTCGACCAACTTTTTTGATAATAAAGATTTATTATAAAAATTTAATTATTTTCTTAAAGTTTAAAAAATATATAAAAGACTTTGTCACATGCCACATGATTCTCAGTGACAATTACCCCGATTGAAGAAGAAGAGAAGCATTAGAGTTCGGGCATGGTTAGATTTGTGAATTGGGAAAAGAAGAAGAAAAGTGTTGGAAGAAAGGGTAATGATTGAATCTTGAAGAAACCAATTTATGTGGCATCAATTGAGGATGAGACGAGCGACGGCGTTTTGAAGAAGGGAGCACGTGATTCCTCTACACCTGATTAAATGGAACACGTGTTCAACATCAGGAGGACAATTCCCTACGCGCATTTTAGGCGATTATTAACGTCTAACTTAACAACACTTAACAGTTTCTTAGTTGTATCCGTTTAAAGAATATTCTTCAGACTTGGGCCTGAGGGTTTCTATTTGTACCTGCACTTTTCGCAGTGCTTTTTATCCAAAAAAGTTTGAGCATCTTCTCTACTTTTCGTTCGATGTAGTCTATCTTTCTTCTTCTAATTTCTTATCAATTCGTACAAATTATATAATATTATATAGGGTAAATTACAAACACCCCCTGAGGTATGGTCAAATTACAAAAACACCCCTCTTGTTTGGATAATTACAACCACCCCCTCAACTCATCAAATTTAGTGGAATCTTCGAGATTATATGGAATATTATCACTTTTGTACCCGTTTTATCCCATTCAAACTCTACATTATGAAGCAAGATGATCATAATATGTGATTTTTAGCTTGTATATATCAGTTTGTGGTGCATCGGAAACTGTATTTTTTACACAAAAAGAGTACAAACTAGAGCACATTTCACGGAATCTAGATGACTATGTTGAATTTGGCACCATAAAGGTGGAGGTCTAAGAAAAAATCATAGTTGAGGGGGGTAGATGTAATTATCCAAACAAAAGGGGGGTTTTTGTAATTTGACCATACCTCAGGGGTGTTTGTAATTTACCCTAATTATATATATACAGATATAATTAACCAAAGAGGAGGTTGAGTGAGCTGGAGATCCAGGAAGCGCTGGACAAAAGAGAGGCGGTGGAGATAATCCTGCAAGATCAATTTGACAACAGGTCAAGAAACATGCATGGGAGAAAATAACATACCGGTTAACAAAACCGTAGAAATATTACAAATTCAAATAACCAAAATTGATGAAAGAATGAAACACTACCATAAAAACAAATCCATTATGTTAATTAGAATTTATCATAGAATTTAATCCAATTAGTTAACTAATATGTGTTCATAGTTTAATTAATTCAATCTATGATTAGTAATTAGTTAATTTCATATATCATAAGTGTTTATGTCAATTATAATGTTTATAATAATTTAGTGCTTAGGTTTATTAGATTTTATATTATGTTCATTTCTAATTAAATGATCATGTGATTCTAGAGAATTGATATATATGATTTAATGAGATTATTAATCTATGTCAATTGTAATATTAAATGAATATTGTAGGTAATATCCATAATCTGTTTGAGAATTTTGATACGATGATGATTAAATTATGGGGTCTTAGGATATAGGTTCCTGGTGACAAAATTAATTTGAACTAAATGACAAGTTCAACTAAATATTTTGCTTCATATACTTTATTAAATCCATTCCAAAAATGCCCTTTCATTCATCTTTCTTTTTACAATTTTCCCTCTAGTACTTTTTACATTATTATAAACAACTTTTTTTCCTTCTCGGATTTAGGGTTTGGTTAAATAATTTAGCAGATTTTTAAAATACTATTTTGTACTATGGTTTACACAACTATTAAAAAAATCTTTTTTACTACATACTATTTTTTGTTTTTTTAATTCAATCTACATATATTTTAATTTTAATTTTATTTTATTTGTTGTCAATACTGTAGTAGACTATGGTATACTACAGTGTACTATGATATATTACGGTGTACTATGGTATACTACGATGTACGACCAAACCTTATTATCCAACAACACTCAATCCTTGCCAACCCTAGCAGTCAACGCATCAGCCGTCAAACCCTAGCAGCCAACATCTGCAGCCGTCGCAACCGTAGTCACCTACCAACTTTGGGAAAACCTAGATCTACCACTTTAAACCCAAATCAAGCACAATCTCTTGAAGATCAAGAAAATCAGATTCAAATGGTAAAAAATAATATGCTTTCCATCAAATCTCCGCCATAACCACATCCCCGCCGCTGCCTCGACCACCACATCCCCGCCACCGCCTCGACCACCACATCAGCACAACCCCCCGCCGCCTTGACCACCATAGCAGCACAGCTTGCCGTCGCCGCCTCGATAATCACAACCCCTCACCCCCGTCTCGACAACCACAACCCCTGCCGCCGCCTCAACCACCACAGCCCCCCGCCGTTGCCTTGTCTACTACTGTCCTTTCCTTGTTCTACTAGTGAAAAAAGCAAGAGAGATATAAAGATAGACAGATGAGAGAGAGAGAGAGAGAGAGAGAAAAAAACGTGAAAAGAAGATGTACAGAACGTGTGAGAGGGGGATGGAGAGAGAAAACGTGGAAGAATACCAAAAGAACGAAATAAAACTAAATTGGAGAAACGTGAATATGTAAGTTAGAGAATTTAGGTTAAAAGGGCAAGATAAGCATTAAAAAAATTAGGGATGTAGCTCGTATATTATATCAATCTAAGAATTTAATTAAAAAAATGAATTTCAACTTGTTATTTAGTTCACATTAGATTTCGTTTGAGGGACTCATAGCATATTACCCTTTAAATTATTTATATTTATGCAATTTCCCTTTAATCATTTTAATTACATAGATATATGTGTTCTATGCATGTGTGTGCCGTGTGTTGTGTAGGGTTGTTCATGGGTCGGGTCGGTTGAATATCGGCCGATTATCGGCCCGACCCGACTAACCGACTATTGCAAATATGCAAAACTATAACCGGCCCGACTATTGTGGGTCGGGTAACGGTTGGCAACCGACTTTGTCGGTTGCCGAAACAGTTCGGTTGCAAATTATCGGCTGATATCGGCCACATTAAAAAAAAAAATCAGATTTTCAATTTATGAGGAAAAAAAAATACTATTCTTATTAAATAATTCTCGAGAAAAACTTCATTTTTTTTTTCACTCATAAATAGTATTCTAACAAATATAAAGAATCCCACATATTTATGTTATAGATATATTCTGGCTTGTTTCTTCTCGTTTGGTTTCTTTGATCTTTGTTTAATATGAGATATAAAAAAAAAAAAAAAAAAAAACGAGAATTCTTCCTGGACAATCAATGAGATTCTAATATTTGAAAAAAAAAAAGAGGTCTGATTCACTGATTCAACTACTTCAAATACAAAAACATATTCTAAATATTAGCATCTCCCAAAAACTCAAACATTATTGCCCAAAAATTAAATGTAGAGTAAAAGGCTAGAAAAAAAATAATATAAAAATAAAAGTCGGTTGGCCGATATTATCGGCCAACCGACTTTTCAATATTTCAGAAACCATAACCGACCCGACTATGCATGGGTCGGTTGATATTATCGGCCCGACCAGAACGGGTCGGTTGATGGGTAATTATCGGCCGCAATAGTCGGGCCGATAATGGGTCGGTTGTCGGGTAAAACCGACCCATGAACAACCCTAGTGTTGTGTGTTGTAGTGTGGGGGTGTTAATTATGTTGCCATGTGTTTATACATGTGAATAGATTAGTATAATTCTTAACATCTAAGAGTATTATGAAAGTCCCTCCCCACTTGATTTGGTCCGTAGGTCTTCGTTCTCCTCAAGCCAGCTTCGTCCGTACTCCGGTGAATAAACCTGCAACGCCGGGAGGGGTTCCCGGCGGGAAAGCTCCGACGATCAAGTCAGTGATCGGAATAAAGGAAAAATGTGTGAATGTAATAGTAATTAGTGGATATATTTTTCGTGTGTGTGTGTGTGTTGATTCTCTTATTTATAGATGAGGAAAGCTTGGCCTCCAAGGCTTTCCTTTTTTAGGGTTTCTCTTTTCCCCCAAGTCATATATTTTGGGCCCGTATTGTCCTGGGCTCGCCTTACCCCGTTTTGGTATTGGGCTGGCGAGTTAAAGTACTCCCTCGTGGTTCCGAGGTTCGCACCATACGGCGACCTCGCTCATAATACCGAGCTAAGTCGTCATGGCTTCTTCGTTGTGGGCCTGTCATGTTGGGCTTATCCTAATGGGCTTATGCTCATTTGTTAATTGTCAAACAAGCCCGTATCAACTACTCCCCCCTACTCCTTATTTATAAAACAAGTCGGCTTTTCTTTACCTCGTTTTATAAATACGGAGTATGAGGCATCAGTTCGCACTTCGATTTAGATTTACGTCGGCGTATGCAGCCCCCCTTCCTTTACCTTTCATCAATTGCTCTGACATCCCGCGTGGTCGGTTCAAGTTCCCTAGGTCATCATGAGAAGACTTCCATCAACGCTTTTCGCGCTAGGTTCGAGGTAATCTGCATTAAATCCTGTCCGTTCGGGTGGGCGGTTATGATTGGTTTCTTCTCTTTCCTAGGTCATTACTAGGGGAGTCCAATCGACACTTCTTGCGCCGAATTCGAGGCGACCTACTTTGAATCTCACCCGTTCGAATAGACGGTTACGATCAAAGTTTCCATTTTTCCTTCCCCTATAAGTATCTGACCTCTACGAATTTCCAGAATTTTTTCCTCTTCTTCACCTCTGCGCTCTCCCCATCTTTATTTACCTCCGGCGACTTTGCTTTTCCGAGAACCAAGTTCTTTCCCTCCCGTGCTTGTTTTCTCCTTCGACAAAGGTACTCCCCTCTTCACCTTACTTTTTACAATTCTTAGCCTATGTCTTCCAATTCTCCCGACCCTTTTGGTCAAAGAATGCCTTCCAGGGAGGGAGATGAACACCCTACCCTTACTCTCTCTTCTTCATCGGAGGAAGGGCCCTATTTTTCCCCTTCGGGTAAATTACTGAAAAAACCGAAGAGAAAAAGAAGAGATGACGTTTTGTCTTCCGCGAGGAGCGGCTCTCCTTCATTGTCTGAGGGACGCGATTCAGACGACCAGTGGGGACCCAGTACTTTAAGCGAGGTAGACTTAGATAATTTAGTTCGCGATATAGGCCTTCCTACCGACGTAGAACTATTACTGCCCTCGCGAGATCAGCGTCCCTTAAACCCACCTCCGGGTTTCAGCACCTGGTTCTCAGAACAGTTTTATTTCGGCCTTACTTTCCCCATCTCACCTTGGTTTTCGGAGATTGCGCAGTTGTGCAATGTGTCCCTTAATCAATTTCATCCCCATGCCATAGTCGTCATGACCGGGTTTCGCATGCTTTGCACCTGGTCGGGTGTGATCCCTACTCCAGCTCGATTTCGGAGTGTGATGGTCTTGAAAAATTCCAGTCCTTTTCATATTTCTATCTCGGCTCGCCCGGGTTTCAAAATATTAATGCCACCCAACAAAACTGATGGGTGGCAGGGTCATTACTTCTTCGCGAAAAACCCTGCTGATACCCCTTACCTGTGTCCTTGGTTCGCCACTTTACCCGACAAGCGGAGGGGGAAACCCCTAGCGATAGACGAGTGGCTCTTGAAAATGATTGTTCACTTTCAACCAAGCTATGGCATGCCTGAGACTCTTACCAGTTTTCCACCAATACTTCGCCACTTCTGCTTCCATGACAACGGCACTCATCCCTTGACTCAAGAGGATTTAGGTGGGTTTAAGCATGATACTAGTTTTCTGCTATAGTTCGTCACTCGTTTTGGGTTGTGGCTTTTTACTTGGCTGTATTTTATGCTTGCCGAGGTATTGCGTACTCGCTGACCACACTTTTCTTGATCCCATTAACAGATTTAAGGATGAAGAGAATGTTCCGAGGTGACAAGCCGGCGACTCGCCCGTCCGAATCGGAGCCGGAATTTCAGGCGTCTGAGTTTCAGCGCCCCGTGGTTGCTGATTCCGAGAAAAAGTCCCCTGAAGAGGGAGCCCTAAGGCAAAGGCCTTCTAAGAAAAATGTTGGGACTTCGCGTCCCCGAGGTGGGCCGCGTGTGGAGGAGCCCGAACTCCCTCGGCAATCTTCGGCCATAGTTGCCGTTCCTCCCCCACCACCTTCCTCGACCGAAGAACAGGTGGAAAAAGAGCCCACCGCGAAGAAGAGAAGGGCTGATGTGGCCCTTGGGTTGATTGGGTCGACTCCGGGGCAGACCGGGTCAGCTCCGGGGCAAGTTGGGTCGTCTTTGCCTCCGAATTTTGCACTTCATCTCTGCCAAAATGCAGAGAACGCCATCGCCGCCTGCCGAGCCATGGCGCTTCCCCGAGACGTTGCTCACTTTGGACAAATGAGCAAAGGTGATCGGCTCGAGTTGCTGTTACATAACATAACGCAGGTTGGTTTTATCTCGCACATATGAGTTAGTTTTTTCATCTTTTAGCCGTATTCTGTCTTATTTAAGCCTTCTATGTGTGTGTAGCAATTTGCGATCGCCTTCTCGGGCCCTTTGGGGTGGGATGACGTCCCTCGTGAGGCATATGATAACCAGAAAAAGGAGGTCGGTCAACTTCGCAAGGAGATCCGAAGCTTGAAGGAGAGTCTGGCAGTATCTGAGTCGGCGAAAGAGGGGTTGTTTGCCGAGGTGGGGAAATTACGAGAGAGGGAGAAGGTCTTGCAAGCAGAGAAGGATTCCTTGGCTTCTCACAACGAGACTTTAGAGGAAAAAGCCAAAAACCTTTCTAACGAGCTATTCGCGGCCGGGGTGCAGGCGTCCACCAATTTTACCGAGGGAGTGAAGGAAGGCCACAGGCTGTTCCCAGGTTCCTCCGAGGGTTTGCGCTTCATGGAGGCGTTTGTTCGCCGTTTCTTTGACCGGTTATGGCGCTCGACAACGTTCACTCGACAAGCGTCTGGCCTAGCTCGTTTTTTCTTTTCGGAAGCGGTGAAGGCTGTCCGCAAGCGGTTAACTGGCGCTGGCATTGAGTTTCCCTTGGCTGAAAACGAGCTTGCCGAGGACTTACCTGACGATGTGATTCCAGGTTTCGAAGGGGACGTGAACGAAGACCCTGACTTAGAGTGGTGGAGGCAAGTACATCGGGAGCTTGTCGAAGACTTCTCTCGCCAAGGGAGCTCTTCGGTGATCATTACTGACTTAGTTGGGGACGTTGAAACTATTGATGCGATGGCAGGTCTCAACAAAGCGCCGTCGGGCTTCGTCTCGTCTCCTCCCCCGCCTACCGGGAATCAAGGCGAAGCCGGGGTGGAATCTCCCAAAAACACTTAATCGTTTTTCATTTGTCCCTGTACTTGAATTTTTGTACTTTATTCCTTGTATCATGTACTTGCATTTTCCTTCTATATTTTGAACAATTTACTTCGTTTTGTCAATGTTTTCAATGTATTAAAGTGCTTTACTTGTCTCCATCTCGTTTATTTCGTGCGCCAGGGCTGCTTTTACTTTAGTGCCGTATGTTCGAGAATGATTAGTCACTTTGACAGAGTGTTTTCCGAACCTGAGTTAACTCGATCTTTAGCAAACTGTTTACTTTGTGTTTTGAGCTTAGTCTTCGGCTGTTATTTCCTTTGACAACACATGCGATTTAACGCAACAATGAAACATGCGAGTTAACGCCACAATAAAACACGCGAGTTAACGCCACAATGAAACACGCGAGTTAACGCCACAATGAAACACGCGATTTAACGCCACAATGAAATACGCGAGTTAACGCCACAATGAAACACGCGAGTTAACGCCACAATAAAACACGCGAGTTAACGCCACAATGAGACACGCGATTTAACGCCACAATGAAACACGCGAGTTAACGCCACAATGAAACACGCGATTTAACGCCACAATGAAACACGCGAGTTAACGCCACAATGAAACACGCGAGTTAACGCCACAATGAAACACGCGATTTAACGCCACAATGAAACACGCGAGTTAACGCCACAATGAAACACGCGAGTTAACGCCACAATGAAACACGCGAGTTAACGCCACAATGAAACACGCGAGTTAACGCCACAATGAAACACGCGAGTTAACGCCACAATGAAACACGCGATTTAACGCCACAATGAAACACGCGAGTTAACGCCACAATGAAAACTTAAATAAATAACACAAGGATTTTTTAACGTGGAAACCCTCCAAATAAGGAGAGAAAAAACCACGGGGCCTAGCCCAGATCGGAAAATGGATGTTTATTAATGGTTGTTTTGCCTGTACAAGGTGTGTCTCGATTTCGCTGGCGTAATTGCCTCGATCTCCTTTCTCTCTCTCTCTCTTTTTTTTTTTTTTTTTTTTTTTTTTTTTTTTTTTTTTTTTTTTTTTTTTTTTTTTACGCGAAGAAGCGTTTCAGATGTATTATGTTCCAAGCCCGAGGTAACGGCTTCCCGTCGATGTCTGCCAACTCATATCCTCCGCCGGCCAAACACCTGGTAACTGTGTATGGTCCTTCCCAATTAGCCTCCAACTTTCCCGTGTGTTTTAGCGCGTCAGCTCGTCGCAAGACGAGGTCTCCGAGCTGGAATGAGCGGGACCGCACCCCCTGATCATACCGAGCTTTGATCAAGTTTTTACTTCTTTCCATGTGCAAATACGCCGTTTCCCGGAGATCGAAAACTTCGTCCAGCTGTGATCTTAAAGCATCATCATTTGTTACTTCGTCAAATGCGGCGATGCGGAGCGTGTCCATTGCCACTTCGACCGGTATAACTGCTTCAGTTCCATAGGTTAACCGGAACGGTGTTTCGCCAGTAGCTGCTTTGGTTGTGGTCCGGTAAGACCAGAGGACGGAGGGTAACTCGTCTACCCAACTTCCACCTAGCTCGTCTAACCTTTTTTTCAATCCATTGACAATGCTCCGGTTTACGGACTCCACTTGTCCATTGGCCTGGGGGTGCGCTACTGCTACAAATTTTTGTGTAATTTTCATCTCTTCGCACCACGCTCGGATTTTCTTGCCGTTGAACTGAGTGCCGTTGTCCGATACAAGGCTTCGAGGTAGGCCAAAGCGACAGCAGATATTTTTCCAAATGAAGTGCATGACCTCGTCTTCTGAGATTTTCGATAGGGCTTCAGCTTCGACCCACTTAGTAAAGTAGTCTACCGCGACAATGATGAACTTTTTCCGACCCGTGGTTTGAGGGAATGGCCCCACCAGGTCGATTCCCCATTGGGCGAAAGGGCATGGAGCACTCATGATGGTCATTTCCTCCCCCGGCTTGTGGATGAGCGAGGCATATTTTTGGCATTGTATGCAGTGTTGAACATATCGGTGCGTGTCCTTCTTCATGCCAGGCCAGTAATATCCGGCCCGATGTAGTTTCTGCATGAGGGCCCGAGCTCCTCCATGCTCACCACAACCACCTCGATGTACTTCATCCAGAACATGCTTTATCTCCTGCTTTCCCAAACACCTTGCATCTACCGTGGTGAAGTTTCTTTTATATAATGTCCCATGCCGTACGAAAAAGTGCCTTGCCTTATATGCCAAGCGGTGCTGCTCTCTCTTGGTGCCAGCTCGCTCTCCTCTGAAGTATTTGAACAAAGGCGTTCTCCAATCGGGCTCTTCGTCTATTACCATTATGCCCGGTGTTGGGGTAGGGGCAATAAGGATAGTGATCTTTCTTTCAATACAATCGACAACTGACGACCCGACTTTAGCGAGGAAGTCAGCTCGCTGGTTGTCGTTTCTCGGAATTTGATGCATGGTACAGACTTCAAAAGTTTCTTGCACAGCTCGGGCTTTATTTACATAACTCTTCATTCTATCGTTTTTTATTTCGTAGTCCCCTTCGAGTTGGTGTATTACCAATTGAGAGTCGGAGTATATTCGCACCACGCGCGCTCCGAGCTCTTGAGCGATCTCCATACCTCGGATAAAGGCTTCATATTCTGCTTCATTATTGGAGACCCGAGGTAACCTAACAGCAAACTCGACTTCCGTTCCAGTGGGATCAATAACTATTATCCCTGCCCCCGCTCCCGAGGTTGTCGATGAACCATCCACGTAAATTTTCCACTCTTTTTCGATGGGTATCCTGGTGGTTTCTCGGATGAAATCCGCTAGCGCTTGTCCTTTGACCGAGGTACGGGGTTGATATTGAATCTCGTACTGTCCTAGCTCGATGGCCCATTTAACAATTCGCCCTGACGCGGTAGGTTGACCTAGGGTCTGCCGAAGGGGTAAGCTTGTGCGAATCACCATGGTATGCGACAGGAAATAAGGCCGGAGTCGTCGCGTAGTGAGGACCAACGCGTATGCTATTTTCTCGACTTCAGAATATCGGCTTTCCGACGTAGTGAGGATCTTACTAGTATAGTAGATCGGTCTTTGTTGATTATTAACTTCTTTAAACAAAACCGAACTGATGGACTCATCACCCACTGACAAGTATACAAACAGGGTTTCACCCTTTTCGGGGGTGCTAAGGATCGGCAGGCAAGTAAGAGATCGTTTTAATGCTTCGAATGCGAGCTGGCATTCGGTGGTCCATTCGAACTGAGCTGTTTTCCTTAGTACTTTGAAGAAAGGCAGGCTCTTATCAGCCATTCGTGATATAAACCGAGCTAGGGCTACAACTTTTCCTGCCAAGGATTGGACTTCCTTGATGGAACGAGGAGGTGTCATCTGAAGTACGGCCTCCACTTTATCTTGATTTACCTTGATGCCTTCCCGATTAACAATGTATCCCAGGAACTTTCCAGCTTGTACTGCGAATGCACACTTAGCAGGGTTCAACTTCATTCCATATAAACGAAGAGTTGCAAAGGTCTCAGCTAGGTCGGCGAGATGCGTAGAGCGCCTCTTGCTTTTAACTAACATGTCATCAACATAGACCTCAATGTTGCGTCCGAGTTGGGCCCGAAACATCCTATCCATCAATCGTTGATACGTGGCTCCTGCGTTTTTCAGGCCGAAAGGCATCACCACGTAACAGTAAGTCCCCGTGGCGGTGACAAAACTTACTGCTGGCTGGTCCTTTTCGTCTAGCGGAATTTGGTGGTATCCCTGCGAGGCATCCATCATACTAAGTAGCTCGCATCCAGCGGTGGCATCTACAAGCTGATCTATGCGAGGTAAGGGATAATCGTCCTTTGGGCAAGCCTTGTTTAAGTCCCTGAAATCGATACACATTCGCCATTGGCCATTGGCTTTCTGTACTAATACCGCATTGGACAGCCATGTGGGGAACTGGATTTCTCGGATATGCCCGATTTCCAGAAGTCGCTGCACTTCCTTCTGTATGATTTCGTCCTTTTCGATACCGAAGTGTCGCCGTTTTTGCTTGACAGGCCTGCACTCAGGCCGTAAATTGAGCCTGTGTACAGCCGTTCGCGGCGATATACCGGTCAAGTCACTTGGTTGCCAAGCAAAGATGTCTTCATTAGACCGTAATAATGCTATCAACTCGTCTCGGAGAGGTGGTTCTAGATCCTTACTGATCCGGGTTTGTTTCATCATGCCTGGGACGAGGTCGATCGTCATTAATTCGTCCATAGGTTGCACATGATTAACTTTATCCTCTGGGTCAACTCGGGGACGCTTCTCGTCTCCCAAATCTTCTTTGGTGAGGGTATCGCGTCGGCCTTTCTCTGCTATCTTAACCATTTCGACATAACACGATCTCGATTGGGTTTGGTCGCCCCTGACCTCTCCCACCATCCCATCAACTGGGAACTTAAGCTTTTGATGAATGGTCGAAGGGACCGCCCGAAAGGTATGTAACATTGGTCGTCCTATCACGATGTTATACGAGGTCGGCGACCCTTCAACGATGACAAAATTGACAGTTTGAGTGCGTGTTCGAGGTGGGGTTCCTATAGTGACAGGGATTTTAACTTGTCCAATCGGCGTCAGGGACCCTCCTGTGAACCCAAATATCGCTGTGGTGACGGGGAAAACCGGGAGGTCAAGCTCCATTTGAAGGAAGCACTCGTAAGATATGACGTCCACCGAACTTCCGGGATCAACGAAGGCGCGAGCGACGTCGTATCCTCCCACGTTAATCGTGATGAGGAGAGGGTCACAGTGAAAATCGTCTAAGTCCGCTTCATCTTCATGACCGAACGAGATAGTGGGATATTGACGATGCTTCGGTGTAGAGATTTGGCAAACTTCATGATTATTTTTGAGGCTACCGAGATGACGTCTCCTAGCCCGGTGGGTATCTCCTCCCGTAGGACCCCCTGAAATCATCTGAATGTACCCTCTTTTCGGCGCTGGCGGTGGGGGCGGTGCTCGTGGCGGGTTCCCGAACTGGGCTTCACGCTTTTGTCCCCGAGGTGAATCTATCTTCACAAAATCCCCGATCTTGTTATCTCTGATGAGACGTTCCACTTCGTCTTTCAGATGTGCGCAGTCGTCGGTCGTATGTCCGTATTCGTTATGAAAACGGCAGAAAGTACCCAATGTCGGATCTCGACGGGGGGCTCCGCGAGCAGTTCGAGGCCACCGCAGATCAGCTCTCTTCTCGATCGCGTATAGCACCTGGGATAGAGGAGCTGTAAGGGGCTGGTATGATTGGAACCGAGATCCCTTAGCCTCCGGGACAATACTCCGACTAGGAATACTAGCATCCCTGCGAGGTAACATAGGCTCCTTGCCTCTCTTTACTTCGCTAACCCGTACGTTTGTGGCTTGGTGAGATTCCTCCACTTTCTGTTGGCGGGCTTCTTCTAAGTTAATGAACTTAGATGCCCTTTCTAATAAGTTATCGAAATCAGGTGATGGCTCCAGCGCTAGAGCTCGGAAAAATTCATCATCTCTCAACCCTTGTGAAAGGGCCGCCATGAGCACCTCGTCACTGGTAGTCGGGACTTCCAGGGTGGCCGAGGTAAACCGTTTGATGTAACTCCTGAGGCTTTCCTTCTCCTTCTGGCGGATGCTGAACAACGATAGGGAGGTTTTCTTGCACTTTTTCGAGCTGGCGAACTGGTTCATGAAGGCCTTAGCAAATTGTTCGAAAGATTGCATGCTCCCGGAAGGCAACAAACCGAACCAGGCCTGAGCAGGCCCGGCTAGGGTGGTGGCGAAGGCACGACATCTCACCCCTTCCGTGAGCTGATGAAGTGATGCCGTATTGTTGAAACGGCTTAGGTGTTCGGCGGGATCCGATGTGCCATTGTACTCGAACGAAATGGGTCGGTAGCTAGCGGGTATGGGGTCATCATCGAGGTGTTTTGCGAAAGGGCTAGATCCCACGAGATCTCGCATTGACCTGTTCCGTAAGGCCTTTAATTCGTTCATATCACGTCTCAGGCTGTCTACTTCGGTCCTGACTCCATGACTGTCGCCTCCTCGATTTTCCGAATAACTGTCGCCTTCATCATCAGTTCGCCCCTCGTTCGGAGAGCGTCTCAGGTCCCTTTTGGGTCGGTTATCCTGAGGTAAGGATTGGGCGTAATTTCGGATGGCCGTGGTGATCATGACTTCTACCTCGTCCCGGGTATATGTACGCTCATTGGGAGCCTGGGCGGGGGTTGCGGCTGGTCTTCTCGAAACAGCTTCGCCATCCTGGAACCCAAAAGAGGGGCTGCTTGGGGTGACAGGGATCCGGCCCTCCTTCTCAGGTGTAAGGAAACTACACCCCGACTTATCTTTCTGAACGGACGATGGATCAGCCGGTGTACTGCGAGCTACTGCGTCTAAATCCTTCTGCAAATTCCGGGCAATGATATCTCCTTCCTCCATTGTTCTCTACGTTGATAGCTCAGATCTGGACTTCCGGGGGGTAGATCTGATATTTCCCGGAAGTTATCCCCAAGATTTCTAGATTCTTTCCCACAGACGGCGCCACTTGATTTGGTCCGTAGGTCTTCGTTCTCCTCAAGCCAGCTTCGTCCGTACTCCGGTGAATAAACCTGCAACGCCGGGAGGGGTTCCCGGCGGGAAAGCTCCGACGATCAAGTCAGTGATCGGAATAAAGGAAAAATGTGTGAATGTAATAGTAATTAGTGGATATATTTTTCGTGTGTGTGTGTGTGTTGATTCTCTTATTTATAGATGAGGAAAGCTTGGCCTCCAAGGCTTTCCTTTTTTAGGGTTTCTCTTTTCCCCCAAGTCATATATTTTGGGCCCGTATTGTCCTGGGCTCGCCTTACCCCGTTTTGGTATTGGGCTGGCGAGTTAAAGTACTCCCTCGTGGTTCCGAGGTTCGCACCATACGGCGACCTCGCTCATAATACCGAGCTAAGTCGTCATGGCTTCTTCGTTGTGGGCCTGTCATGTTGGGCTTATCCTAATGGGCTTATGCTCATTTGTTAATTGTCAAACAAGCCCGTATCACCACTCTTCTAATTGTTATTAACATCGTTCGTAATTACTGCAAATAAACCCTCACTTTTCCCCTATAAATACTAACATCCCCACTCCTCACTTCACTCATCGACCAACACACACACCACACACACTCTCATCTTAAAGGTCATAAAACACCTCTCCATTCCTCCTCTCTAGCCTCATCATACAACAACCCAACACCCCTCTTTTCTCTTCTTCATTCCACAACAAGTACACACCCAAAACACTCTCATTTCTCCTCAACACCATCGACTACAATACTCAAATTGAAGAGATTAAGTGTTATGTCTAGCCAAGAAACCTCTTTATAGAAGTCTCTCTCTCTCTCTCTCTCTCTCTCCTCAAGTTTTCCTTAAATATAATCTCCAAAAGAAAGAAGTCTCCTAAATCCTCAAACTCAAAATCAAAGCCCTGGAATTAAATCAACATCACGCACCAAGAATTTCGAGCCAAAGCTCCATCAATCTTTTGATTGCCCTCTCTTCTTCACGTTCTATTTTATATGGGTAAGGACCTTGGTCTTTACTGATAAGGAATAAATAATAATAATAATAATAATAATAATAATAATAATAATAATAATAATAATAATAATAATAATAATAATAATAATAATAATAATAATATGGTTTTTATGTGTTATAACTATTTAGGAGTGTCTAGAGATCTCTTCTAGCTTCAAATTGATATACAATATGAATGAATCAGAATTATAATGATTAAGTTATGAATCGTTTTCTGAAACTGCACAATTTATGAGTTGTTCATAAATTATGTGTTTCATACGACTTTATACTAATCAGATTTATGTGTGATTCTACTTAGATATGATTATAGACTTATATAAATGATTGTCTGTAAAATTTAATTGTGTTTCGTTGAAATAATGATTTTTTTGGTATTTTTTGAAGGAAGTTGCTTTGCTCTGGAATTTTGGAATTTTGACTATGTTACTGTCCTAAGCTAATTATTTTTCTTAAAAGACTAAGTAGAAGTATTTGCTGAACTGTTTTGATGTGGTATTGTAGAGTTATAGATGAGCATTGTGTGAAAATCTCAGGTGGTTTGTTCTACGATCTAAGAGATACGATTTTTCTTAAATAATCAAAATTTCCATATTCTTCTAAAATAAATGGTTTGAATAAAAAGAGATGTTTGAAAGAATAATTTAAATTCTTAAGACTTAAAACAATGGACGAATTGAACTTTGATCAAGTTATTAAAAAGATTAAGTTTATTTATGATAGAATAAGTTTAGTTTAATTAGTATGGGTAACTATTGTTCATTAAGTTGTTTCGTACTATTACATATATGTTTTGATTAATTGAATTACGTGAAATTTACTATATTTATGTGAAATATGTGTGTATACCGCCGTGTATGTATTTGTGTAATATGTGATGATTTAATTAGTCTATGTGATAATACATGAATAATAATCTGGGTGTCACTATCTTCTACCACACATTATTGATATTTGTGATAACTAAATGGGGATTCAATTATGGTCCTGGTGTTCATGTCCATGCATATCGAAAATGAGAAAATTAATGGAATGCTTGAGTGAATAAACCGGATATGGTGGGTCGAGATTCAACTAGGATAAAAAAAAATAGGTAGCTCCCACCAAAAAACGGGATTGAAACGCTTTATAGTTTATTGCTTGAGCACATAAATTAATTTCCACAAATATGATGAAATTAAAATGGATTTTAACACACATTGCATTCAAGGGATTTTTGGTTATTTTTGCATATTACAGTGATTTATGTGGAAATTGTGTGTTTTTGTGACCTATGTGTTATCGTCTATTAATTTGTGTTAGATGGTTATTGACCGTTGCACTGCATTTATGCGCTTAAATTACTAAATTGATACTACAAGGACTTTTTTGTCCGTATGTACCATAGGGACTTTATGTGCGCAAGTTGTACAAGGATTTTGTATCTGTATAATACGGAAGGGGACTGTGTATCCACTATAACAAGGTTGTGATAAACATAATTACATATTTATCCTTATAACTATATGTTCGACTATGCGTTATGTGATTTAGTGATCATCTATGATAAGATTTCATGCTTAATTGTTCTTAGATTTAAAGAATAAAAGTATTGTATTTGTATGTGGTGATATGTGCTTTCACGTATATGAGCGAATGTCTTGATCTAGAGGAATAAATTGAATATAGATGAGATAGAAACTTCAGGCTTATCCCTACATAAAAGAACGTAGAGCGAGGACTTTAGGGCTCCTTTAGGACTTGCGTGACACGTTGAGACAGAAGTGAGTATCGTCGAGCTGAAATTCTTAGTGAGCCAGTGGTTGGGCTCACACTTTATGCAAATGCCCTTTTCAGGTTCTCGAAGTTACCTGAGTGCGCAACAGAGCGGAGTTCGAGTAATCACGAGCCTTGATGCCTTGCACATCTAATCCGAATTTCACAAAAGATTATGTTTTGCTTTCTCTTTTAAACAAAAAGTCTCATATAAAATCGAGATTTTTATGATTTGATTTTGTATTCTAATTTAGGAATCTAGTCTATTGAATGGGGTATGTAAATAAAGTTTATTTTCCTTCCGCTGTTTTACGAGTATTTTCTAAACCCCGATTATGTTTTATGTAGCGCACTCTTTATAAAAAATGTAACTTTGAGTTGTGTGTTTTATTTAAAGTAAAGGAAAATGATTCGATAAATTCTAATTTTTTTTTCCCGAAGTTCTAATTGGATTTGAAATTTTTAATAAAGTCCATTTTTCTAAATCGTATATTAAAATATTTCTTCATTAAAGAAAAGTCATGAAGGGTGTTACAGATTATTTGGGGAAGACAAAATTCATACACTATAGGTTTCAATCTCAGTACAAAGATTGAGTTTCCTAGGTTCAATACAATGGTGGTGGTGGTGCAGAGGTGGAAGGGGGAGGAGGCGGCAGCGAGGTCACCAGATCCGGTGGCGAAGGCGAGCGGTGGAGGTAGAGAGGGATTTATGAGTTCTTGTTGTCGTCTTCTACAACTAGATCTAGAACTACAACAGTGGTGGCGGCGGCATGGTCTCCAGATTCAACAGCGAGGACGAGGGCTGGAGATAGAGAACAAAATTTGAATTCGTAGTCGAGCGCGGTGGTGGTGGTCTTCCATCATCATTTGGCGGTCGCGGGGGCGGTGGCAGTCGAGCGCGGCGGTAGATGGAGGTGGAATCGTAGAGGGGCAAGGCGGCGCTGGTGGCTGAGGCATTGTATGAACATTTAAGAGAAATAAGAGAAGAGATGAACGAGTTTTAGGGGTGAATGGCGGGTTAGGGTTTATTTGTTAGAGGGGTAAATTAACGGACACTATAATAAATTTGCTGAATATTTATTTTACTAAATAATTTGTGGGGGTTGGGGTCTCACTAATATTGGAAAATAGATGGGATCCATTCTCATTTACACATAAGAGTGAGGAGGTTCTCGCTAATAATCACTTTTTTTTGGGTAATATGCAAGGGAAAGTTGTTAAAAAATTCTCAACCAATATTTGAACTTATGATTCAGTCCATATTCAACAATATTTCCACTACCACTACCTACTTTTAATGTTTTCTTAAGATTTACTCCCTAGCCACTTGAAATGACAATTGTGCCCATTAGTTTATGATCCCATTTCTTTTTCTTTCCTCTTTTTCGTTATTTATTTTCTTACTCTAAAAAAGACAACCACTGACCACCCACCATCTGTGCGATCACCTCGAAACTCAGAGCCGCGATCCAAGTCAAAAGAGCCATTTTTATGGGAGGAGACGAAGTGCGGTGGCAGAAAATGAGAGTAGCAACAAAGAAAAAAAATGGAAGCGGGATGAGTCATAAAAAATTGCAGGTGGCGGAAAGAAGGAGCTAGCGGACGGAGAGAAAGAGGCTCCTGGGAAACGTCAATCATTGTCTACTAGTCCCACATAGAGTGCCAATTTCTGCGAAAAGAAAATTGGAAATGGAATAGGGCAAAGAAGCACCGGGCATCCCTGAAAGAATTGGCGGTGGTGGCAGTGGTGGCGGCAACGGCAGGCATTTTGGGCGGTATTGATGATGCTTCGCCTTGGGCTTCCTGATTTTTTGTTGTCGCTTTAGGTGGTGCTGATGATACCACGCGGCTGCAGGCGTTCCTGAGAATTTGGGGGCCCTATGCGAGATTTAAAGAACAACTCAAAATGGGGCCCCCTATTTGTCAAATCAATTTTTTTTATAGGGATGTTTGAAATTGATTGTAGTAAAAGAATATAAATAATATTTAATAAAACTGATGGATTAAAAGATTACGTGGGTTCAGGGGCAGTGCAGTGCCCCGGTTTTTTTGTTTTTGTATGATTATAAAATAATTAAAAGTATGGGAAAATGTCAACATCAACCGAATGATTTGTTGGTTCACCTCCTCCCGTGACTTATAATCTATATAGCAAATATACTTCACAAATATTTATAAAAATAAACTTCAATAAACTAATGGATATCGATTCTTATTTTAGAAATAATAGTTAGTAATTAAGACATAAATTTAATATTTAGGGGCCCAAAGGTTAAGAAAATTATAATAATGTCTACTGATCATTGATTATAAATTTATTTTAGAATTGATGTTCCAAAATATTAAAAATAATAAATTTCAAAAAATAAGTACTAATATATAAAGTGTATATAAAAATATTTGGGGCCCTATATTTTCGTAAAATCCGTGGACCCTAGGCGACCACCTACTTCGCCTCTCCTAAAAAACGGCCCTGTGCGGCCGACTTTCAAATATTTTGTGGTTGCTTATGCTACCACCATCCGTTGAAGAAGAAACTGAAGCATGGCTACAAAACTGGGTGCGAGGCCGTGGGAAGAAGAAAAGCTGTAATTTTTTTTGGTAATGAAGGAACCCACAACCAACCATACAGTCATTGGATAAACCTATACTTTCGTATAATAGCTTGCAAAAACCAATACTAGAGATGTAAACCAGACTAGGCTAACCAAGTGTGACAAGCTCGACCTAGCGACCATTGGAAAGCGGATCGGACTTGGGTCAGTTGACGCAAGCCCACTTGCTCCAACCATTAGGTCATCCCTTGCGGGACAAATCAAGTGTATTCTATATTTACATCGAACAAAATACTCCTTACCCAATCATACATGTATATACTAATAATGTGCGTATTTTTAGAATGTCGATGAATAATTGATATTAATATTTATGTACATTGCTCGATATATATGTAACAATACTTGTGACTCTAATGCACCGACACTATTAGGACTTGAGGTTGTCAGCCTTTTGAACATTCGGATACTCACGGACACCCTCCGAACACCCGTGTCAAGCCATGTCCGTAATTTCATCTTAATACGAACCCATATCGTGTTGTGTCTATAATTATGAAAAGCATAGGACACACGTGTCCCACCTTGGACACCCTTTTCAAGTGAAAACCCCTATTTTTTTTAAAAAACTTTATGAATGGGATTCTTAATGACTCTCATTTTTTATGCAACATAGTGCTACTTTTTATAAAACTAGGCAGGTGCACGTGCGTTGCACATGTCGTAACTATGTCAACAGTGGAAATCAAATGGAAAACGACAATGTCAACACTGGAAATTAAATGGAAATATACAGATTAGTATAGTAGTCTTTGTCGCAAACTATATTACAATACAAACCTTGTCACATTAAATGCATTTTCGGGACCTTATTTAGAAGAAGAAAAAAAACCACTTGGAAGAAATAATCACAATTTTTTCCGCAGCCGGATTTTGGCGTCGACTTTTTATAGTGGTTTTTTTTTTGTTTTTTTTACGCCCGCCGCTAAACGTTGACCGTAATTGTGTTGTCATTAACAGTAATTATACTGTCACTGACAGTAAATTAATGTAATTATACTGTCACTGACAGTTCATTAACGTAATTGTATTGCCGTTGACAATACATTTATGTAATTGTACTGCCGTTGACAATACAATTAGAGTCAACGACAATATTATTTTTTTTGTTATTTTTCTTTTAATTTTGTTTGAGTTGTTGACAAGTCAACGTAATTATATTACTGCCGTTGACAGTAAAATAACTGTAAACACGATAATATTAATGCAACTACGTCAATATTAATATTTTTTTTATGGCTTTTTTGTTTTATTTGAGTTATTCACGAAGTAACGTAATGATATTACTGTCTATTATT
>NW_012195010.1:777849-794017 GCF_000504015.1 Erythranthe guttata | reverse complement strand
GCTAATTCTTCACCCAATTAATCTTCTATCATGCAAGTTAAGATTCCCAATTATTAACCAGCTGTCGCGTGTATTATAAGTCTATTATTCATAAGCGATTCACTATATGTCTATGCAAACCTAGTATGAATAAAGCATTAAATAACAAGTCTCGTAAACGGCTACCTAAGGTATTATCTGTATGTCTACGATAATACATGCAATTAACACACTCATCCCGTGAAAACTACTCGAAGGCTCTTCTATCCTTGTTCTAATTATTAAAACGATCTGTCAATCAATTCTAACAATAACCAATAGCAACATAAATTAGCTACGTTCAAGCGCTAAATAAGATCAAAATAGAAGAAATAATCGAAGAATTAAACTTGCATAAAAGTAGAAAAAGAGGTTCGAATTACCACATAGGGTTCCAACAAAATCCTAGAATAAAAACTTAGCTACTCATGTTCTCTACGAAACGCATAATAAAAATACTAAAAATCATAAAAGCTATGAATAAAAATAAAAAGAGGAGAACTATGATGAAGATTCGTCAAGTCTTCGTCTTCGTTGCTCCGTTCTTGTGCTCCTAGATAGCGTGTAGAAAGATAAAAGATCAATCCCTAATTGTGTGCTATTTGGCCTTTAAATAGGGTGCAAAAATATAAAAGCGCGGTTTCCCTGTGTAATTAAAATTCCTTCACTGCGCCACTTCGTTCATCCGGACGGCCGTGCGAGAATTCCTTCTTAAATCCGGACGGCCGTCCGGTCTTTAATTCCTCAGAGTTCTGATTTTTTCACTTTTGGCCCACTTTTTCTCCGAATTTGCAGTTTTTACCCCATAAGTTGCCAATTCTTCAATTTGCACCTAAAATACAAATAATAACCATTTTAAGCACCAATTATCGTTAAAACACACCAAACATTCCAATTAAAAGGTACAATTAAGTGTATAAATATACACTTTAACACTACCCTTCCTTGACATGGTACTAGAACTGCAAAATATTGTTAAAGAAACAAGGGCAATGTTTGGATTCGTTTTGCATGTTATTTCCATTTTATTTTAGAGAAATATGTTTTGAAGGAATAATTTGAGAATGAAAGTAATTTTTGTTTATAATTTTGGATGAGACAAAATACACTGTAGTGGTCAATCATGTTTAAAGGTGTTGGGAAAATCTATTGTAGAAGAATTTTTGAAAAATAAAGTGATGTTTGATTGTTTTTAAGTGAAGACAATTTTTAGTGTAGAAGTCAAATCTTTTTAGCATAGTAGTCAAATCATGTCTGAAACAGAGAGACTTTAGAAGTTGTGTTGGGAATTGCTTTTAGAAACTTTAACAAACACAAATTTGTTTCCGGGAAAGAATAAAAGTGAAATGAAAACCGAACCAAAGATTGCCAAGATTTTCCTCACTACCCCTTCTCGTGTATCACTCAATATTGTTCTCACTCAAGTGCACGCGTGTTTTCACACAGTTCAACTTTTATCCTCTTTTGATTGGACACTCTCTCGCCTTTTTGTACACCCATAAACTCCCTCAAAGTTCTAAAGAAACTAATCGAGAAAATTTTAAGTGATTTTTTTGTTTTTATTGAAAGCTAAATAGAATTTGATCATTTCAAGTATTTGGTGGAAAAATAAAACAGGAATTTCGAATTTAGTGATGAAGGAAACAAAAAAGTGTAAGAAATAATTAGATATGCATTAGAAAACTAATAAATAATATGGATTTCAATTAGGAGACCATATCGATCAGGAAACATGATATTCGAGTACTAGGAAACTATTCGAGTACTAGGAAACTAGTTGTATCCTTCCTTGGATTTTCTTGTCCAAATCTATTAAAACCCCTTACAAAAAATTTTCCTTGGCTGTTTTTTGAATTTTGCACCTTCTCTCTCTCTTTTTTTTTTTTTTTTTTTTTTTTTTTTTGCACTAACAAACCCTAACTTGGACTGCAAAAAACAGCCAACAAAACTCAAGAAAATATGAGATATTCTAAAAGATACAAAAAAAAAAACAGACATGTTAGGTGTAACATTTTTGGAAATTAGCTCTGATTACTAACTGATACGAACCCTGTAGAACTTGTTACAAGACCCAAATATCTTACATGGAAGAAAGAATGGAACATTCAAAAGTATGGTTTCATTGGCGAATTGGAATATTGACCCCGTAGCTATATAAAGCTAGAAACCAATATTATCAAAGTGGAAGTATTGACATCCGTGATTATTATGAATCATAAAAAAAATTGTATGGGTAAGAACAATTCCTAAGAATCAATTTGCAAAATATCCTGAAGAGTTATTGAAGAACAACCATTGAGAATTTAATCTCTCCAAACTATTCCATAAAAACTTCCAAATAATAAGAGTTTTTAGAAAACGACACTTCCTATGATAGTTCTAATTACCGCAAAACCCCCTAGCCCATGACCGTGTATTACACTCGCAATAATGTGACTGGTGGTGTGTTTTTTGGTATTAAAAGACTTTAGTGACCTTTACAAAAATTTTACAAATACACACACTTCCCCATAACTTCTACGTGCACATATACAAACACCTCACCCCATTATAAATATGTCCTCAAACTCACTCGAGATTCAACCCATCACCGTCAAAACCTTAGCCCCGGCCACCGACACCATAGCCAATCTTGGATCAGGCTTCAACTTCTTCATTGTTGCTTCTTCGACTTGGGTTCCTTCACCGTGAGTGTAACGTATCTAGATGATATGGGAGATGGCGGAGGAGAGGTGAAGATTGCGGCAGAGATGAGCGGACGAGGAGAGGTGAAAAATTAATCTCAATTCCTGGAAACTTAATTCAACTCCAATTTCATGATTTACACTATAATTTAGTTAATTTCACAAAATTAACTAATTATGACCATTATTCCAATTTTGACCACAATTTTGACCGCCACCGCCAGTCAGCCGCTGTTCAAATTTTATTTTTTTTGAAAACTTTTTCTTTTTATGAATTTGTTTTCCGGCAGGTCAACCAACCGCTGGTCTCCGGCGTTGACCCTTTTTTTTCTTTTCTTTTTTGAAAACTTGTTTTTTCTTAAAAAAAATATTTTAATTGATATTACTGTCTTGGCTTGGTCTGCTATATTACTGTCGGATCTTGGTCTGCTAAATTACTGTCTGCGACAGTAATTTAACTGTCGGAGACAGTAATTTAACTATCTGAGACAGTAATTTTACTCTATTAATTAATTTTATCGTCTTGGTCTGCAATTTTACTATCTTCGTAGCTAAAATTAGCGAGGCGCCCTTTAGCAACGGTGGTGGCGACGGCGAAGTTCCGTTTCTAATACAACGTTAGCGACAGAAATATACTGGTTAGCGATGGATATGGACGTTGCTAAAACGCGTTTTTCTAGTAGTGATAGGATCGGTCAACCAATTTGTTCTCTCTCTTCTTTAATTATTTTAATTCTTTTAATTATATTTCGATACTTTTTTACTTTTACCTTTTTTTGTTGAAAAGATCCACGAAATATTAGTGAACAACTAAATTAATGAATTTAACTACTGACTTTAGTAGTCAACTATAATATTCTACTAGTTTGCTATATAATTGTGTCGGTCAACTACAAAATAGTGGAAGTTAACTATGAAAGTTTAATAGTTAGCTATAAATTGTGATAGTTAACTACTAAATTGTAGTAGTCAATAATCATTTATATACCATAATTTTAAGACCAAAACTCACCACCCTCAAATTATTCAACCATCAACAAGTAATTCCAACATTTTAACAATTACGCCCAAAGTCCCAAACGATCTCAACTATAATATTCTTCTAGTTTGCTATAAAATCGTGTAAGTCAACTACAAAATAATGAAAGTTAACAATGAAATTTTAATAGTTAGCTATAAATTGTGATAGTTAACTACTAATTTATAGTAGTCAATGATCATTTATGTACCATAATTTTATGACCAAAATTCACCACCGTTAAATTATTTATCCATCGATAAGTAATTCCAACACTTTCACAATTACGCCCAATGTCCCAAATTATCTTAATAGCCTGAAGCATATGGATACCTTCCATGTAAATTCAATTTCCCTAAAAAACAAATTTCCACTGGCCGTAATTTTCCTTGAAAAATTAGACCTGAGCCAATGAAATGAGCATACGGCTCCGAGACAATAATGCAAGACTCTAGCGGTGGAGATTTTTGAGTTAGAAAATCAGCGGTGGGGGTGCATTAAGAAAGAGTGGCGGCGGATGCTGCTTCGTCAGGAAACAGATATGAACGTTTCATTATTACTAGACCGGGTGAACGAATGGTAGCCATGAAGATGCGTCGGCTATGAATCCGTCAATTTTGGTAGAGAAGATATACAAGTCGATTTTAGTAGAGAAGAGAGACAGAGCGAATGATTCGAGAGAAAGAAAAGAAAAGAGAAATAGAAAGAGATGTATCAGGGAAGAGAGAAGGGGGGCGGGAGAGAAAGTGAATGAGAGAAAATAGGAAAAAAAAAAACGAAAAAAAATTAAAAAGAGGTGGAGTAGAGAGAGAGAGAAAGGGACAGTTGAGAAGAGAGAGGGGGAAGAGAGAGAAAGAGTGGGAGAAGAAATGACAAAATTGGAATAATAAACACGTGAGGGGGGTCTCACAATTCCTAACGTTAATTTTAGATTTATTTACAAATAGTTAATATTAAAATGGGCCTCGACTATTTTTATGATCAGCGTGTCTGACTTGAGCGTCTGAGGGGTTTCCGCCGGATCAACCCCTGGCCTAGTTCACGTGTTCTATGATCGCAGGTATCTCAAGGTCATCAAGCTCGTGAGCCAGTGATCCACTCTGCTCTTCCAACTCATCCTACTTCAACACTCTAAGGTGATCTAACTTTAGCAACATCATTTTGGCGCCGTCTGTGGGAAGGCAAACACAATCACGGAGCGCACATGATGGCCTTGAGACATCTGCTCAGGGGAGTGTGACACTGCTAACAACCTCCCACCTCGTGGAGGCTCTGGCTTGTCACATCCTCCTCCCCATGCTCAGGATCCACTACGAGGCCTTCCTCGGATGTCCCACTAAATCCTCAACAAGATTCACTTTTTCCCGCCCCTCGATCGGTTCAGACAACCGATGAGGCCCTTCAACGCTAGTAAGGGTTATCGACTCCCTGGGGCTTACCTCTGCCCCCAAAATATTTCGTTCGCCAAGGGTTATCGACTCCCTGGGGGTATACACTGCCCCAAAATATTTCTTTCGCCAAGAGTTATCGACTCCCTGGGGGCTTACATCTGCCCCCAAAATATTTCGTTCGCCAAGGATTATCAACTCCCTGGGGGTTTATAGTGCCCCCAAAATATTTCGTTCGCCAAGGGTTATCGACTCCCTGGGGGTTAACAGTGCCCCCAAAACATTTCGTTCGCCATGGGTCATCGACTCTCTGGGGGCCTACTTCCGCCCCCCCTCAAACGCTTCAGATAATCGAAGAGGACTTTCAGCGTATGATCGCCGAACCTTCCACAAGATCAACTTTAACTTGCTCCTCTAACGGTTCAGATAACCGATAAGGACCTTCAGCGTACGACCGCGAAAGTTTCAACTCGTGTTGGCACTGAAACAATGGCACAACCGTGCGCATCCACCTCAGACCATAGGTCTCGAGCGCCTCATCCTAAAGTGGGGGGCTATCCCATCCCAAGGTTGGCATCACCCTTACTTTTCAACCCCATGTGGGTGCACATCCCATCTCAAGAAACGAGTATAATCTCCCCACTCAAAAAATAGAACATCCCCAAAGCAGTGAACATCAACCGCCAAAAAAACAAAAAAAAAAAGAAGAAGAAAATAGAAGAAGATGAGAATAAAAAAAATAAAAAAAAAAATAAAAAGAAGATGAGAAGAAAGAAAAAGAAGAAAGAAGAAGAAAAAAGAAGAAGAAGAAGAAGAAGAAGATGAGAAGAAAGAAAAAGAAGATAGAAGAAGAAAAAAAAAAAAAACACAAAGTAAGCCAAGCCAAGCCATCATCCAAGCCGCGCGCGCAAGCCACGCAACCTTCTCCTGGAGGCGCGCGCGCGTTAGCCAAAAAAAAAAAAAAAAAAAAGGAAGAGGCGCCCGTGAACAGCACGCGCGCCAGCAGAGAAAAAAAAAAAAAAAAAGGTAAAAGGCGCACGTGCACAGCACGCGCGCGTCAGCAGGAAAAAAAAATAGAGAAGCGCGTGCTCACGCACCTGGGGGCAGCACCTGCGCGCGCCTCCCAAGGCCACCTTGGAGCGCGCGCTCCCATCTAATTGAGCACAACTTTTACTACTCTCCACCAAATTGCGCGTAGATTTCACCTCGCTTCACCAAATCGCGCGAGAATTTCAACGCGCTCCACCAAATTGCGCGAGCTCTCCAGCGCGCCTCACCATATTGGGCACGCTCTCCAACGGATAAATAAAAATTATTATTGCTCCACACCACGCCAGCAATTAACGGTACACCACAACACCGATCTACTCTCGACACGATCCGGTACCCTTTTCGACTATGCTCCCACATCGAACCGAGAGTGGGGGGCTTGCGAAACAACCCGCTGCGAGACAACTCCCATGAGGAGCCAACTCGCTCGGTACTACAACACGCAGCGAGACAACTCCCATGAGGAGTCAACTCGCTCGGTACCACAACCCGCAGCGAGGCAACTCCCACGAGGAGCCAACTCGCTCGGTACCACAACCCGCAGCGAGACAACTCCCACGAGGAGCCAACTCGCTCGGTACCACAACCCGCAGCGAGGCAACTCCCACGAGGAGCCAACTCGCTCGGCACTACAAATCCGTTGCAAGGCAACTCCCACGTGCAGCCACCTCGCTCGATAATAAGACTCGCCGCGAAACAACTCCCACGAGGAGACAACTCGCTCAGAGCGACCTCAATACGCACGCTCCTCAGTCGCGCGTCATCCAATGCTTCTACAACTTCGTTGCGAGACAACTCCCATGAGGAGACAACTCGCCCGAAATTAACTATATAATCGCAAGCTCAAGATAGCATGATTACAACCCTAGAAACACTTAGAAATATTATGGGAATCTATATAGCCTGGCCAGCTTGATTACTCAAACTTATCTACTTGTTTTCGATGGGTCCTTCATTAAAACGTGACCACGGTCCAAACATACTTACGACCCACGAGGTCTAACAAGGGGCACGATCCCCATATAAATATCTTGAGAGCCTGATCCCCTCCTCAAGTACATCACGCAGAAGGCTATATGTAAACACATACAAGCAACGCGTCAAAACATTGACAATGTCGATAAATAACAACTCCCACGAGGAGAATACTAGCCCCGTGCTACAACATCATCAAGAGACAACTCCCGCGAGGAGATAACTCGATCAACTCTATTACCCCACGATGAGACAACTCCCACGAGGAGATAACTTGATCTGCGCTACCACATCGTCGTGGGACAACACCGACGACTCAAGTCACTTACACGCGACAACTTGGTCGCGCTACGCGCCAACGCGCCTTCACGCCCCTCCGACACACGCTCCAACGCGTTTTCGCACACCATCGACTACTACAATTTTTACTCTCGACACGATATGTCACCCATTTCAACATGGCCCCCACATCGACTCGAGAGTACGGGGCTTAATGATATGCCTAATTGGGCCAACCCAATGGGCCTACAATTTCCTTACATACTGGGCCACGAGCCCAATATCGAAGACCATTATCACCGAAGCCCAATCACCTTCAAGTAAGGTTTGGGCCCGACAATCTCAACTAAGCTATAAATAAATGTTTGAACTCATTCCTTAAGGTACGTCCAATTAACTGAGCAATACTATTAATTGTATTCTCTAGACTATTTCTGTGATCAGTACGTCTGACTTGAGCGTCGAGGGGTTTCCGCCGGATCAACCCCCGGCCTAGTTCACTTGTTCTATGATCGCAGGTATCTCAAGGTCATCAAGCTCGTGAGCCAGTGATCCACTCTGCTCTTCCAGCTCATCCTACTTCAACACTCTAAGGTGATCTAACTTTAGCATCATCAATGTTTGGAATCCGTTTCGGAATAATTGACACGAGAATAGAAGCCATCAAATTATTCGACAGGCAGCCGCAAATGTTGCCACGCCAACTACATATTCAACATTTTGATTGTAAGAAACCTGAGTTTAATTTTAATTTTTTTTTTTTTTTTTTTTGTTAATCAACTCGAACAAATCTCTTCTAAATGAGAGTATCAGATTTTCTTAGAAGAGGCCGGTTTACAAATGAGATTATTGGTGTTCGATAAAATTTCTATGAAGTTGAAAATCTTAGAGGAAACTAGTTAGAAGCTCTTCGTCTGCTTCAGGTGTCAGTCATGGTTTGCGACTCGTTGCGTAAAGTTAGGATAGCTAAATAGTCACATACGGAAATAACGATGCTACACCTGGTTAATATAACCAGGCACCCTAATTGATAAGATTCCCACTACGGGTTCAGTTATAGCCCATGAGGTTTTAGAAATATAATTATTAAATAAATTAAAAATGACACATGTCAACAAGAGAGCTGCCCGGTGAAAATCACCGGGTGTAGCATCGTATTCCCCGTCACAGACTAACACTTATGTTTATGTATTTGGAAGTTACTGAATTATTCATATTCCATAGACTCGAAATAACTCAATATTAAATCCATAGCAATGTGCAAACTGGTAATGATAAAAGAAAACCAATTGAAAACAACAGAGATCTACCAACACATCATGAGCTGTAAAAGATCATATAGATCGATATCAAAACTGACTAAGGTAATAAATAAATAGACGCATATATCGAAAAACAAGACAACCTATCTAAATGATTAGTCTATAACTCTATCTATCCGACCATCGTCTGAGGGGAAGGCCAGCCTAGCTAGTTGACTCATACATAAAATTTGCTCAATGCGGGATTTTACGAAACTGAAGGACTCAAAAAAATCACAAAGTTTGTCTCCATTTCAATGCAAAGCGAATAAAATGATATCCCCTTTCTTGATCGTTTGGCAATTCCGACAAACTAATTGGATGCCATTCTTCTTGATTGATGCCACGAATCTCCATTCTCGCTTCCTCCAAATCTCGAAATGAGAATTGATCTTCCTTACCAGTTTCCCTCTGCATTAGAATCTTCCACAAAAACTCGATCCGCACCCTATCCCATTTGCTGTAGAGGTAGTGATCGATGTTTCTTGGACGACAAATACAAAACACACCATTTAAAAGATATGAAAGAGAAGATAAATTACAACACAAACTCAAACTCTCCACCACAACAGGTTTATCACAACCATTGATTATTTCTTGAATTATGTGTCCACCACCACCACCACCACCACCACCACCACCACCACCACCACCACCACCACCATTCATGGAATATTCATTAAGATTCAGAGAAAATTCACAATCGGTTAATGAGTCGAGCAGTACTTTTAGCTTAAGGAACCACGCAGAAGTAACATGTGAAAGCTCAAAGTTGAGTAATATGTCCGATTCCCACTCACCGGAAGTTGGTGCAAAAGAGATGGACGCCACAAAGTCTTGCGCAAATTGAAAGTATAGTATGTTTGGGGCATCAATAAATAAATGGGAATCTCTGAGTCCAGGCCAACCGAAAATTTTCAAGTATTCGAGGCTAGGGAATTTACACGAAGACAAGTGGTCCAATGACAAAGTCACATGGCATAGAGATAATTCTTTTAGATTACGGAAATCCACTCCTTTGTGGAACCAAAGATTACAATTCGTAATATCAATGGTTTCAAGAGATGGGGAGGGATGGATTTCGATGCGACAAAGTTCCTCCTCTCCGCGGGTTATATAAGACATTTTAAAGAACAAGTACTTGAGATTGTGAAGATCATCCACTTTAATTGTTCTTAACCATATACATTCTTCGACAGCCAAAGTTTCAATCGAAGGAAAATTTGCAATTATCTTGTCAAAAATCTCATCCTCGATGCAGACTTTATCGAGACGAAGTGATTTTAGGTGCTTGAAGAGTAACATCCTTTCAATAGCCTTTCGGTCGAAATAGAAACTTTCCAGGTGCAAATCTTGGAGGGATACCGCTCCAAAGATTACAGGCGGCAGTTTAACAGATCTGTGTCCGGAACGAACGGAGAGACGAAACTTCTTCATACCCATAACTGTGAGTAACGGGATCCATTTTTCAAGCAGCGAAACGGATTCATGATCGAGATCGTTGAACATATCGCCTAGCGATATACGAAGGTGGAATTCCTCCACGCACAGCCTTTGGTCGCGGTAACGTTGTAAAGTATCGTTAACAACGAATATAAATTTTTGCTTGTTTTTTTTGAAGGCGACGTCCGAAAAGTCAAGATCAACGTTGAGACGAGTGCACCAAGTATAACGCCACGATTTCGACAAGAGGGATGTTCGAATAGCCTCTTTTTGGGAGAGGAAGTATAGTATTCTCTGCAAGATGTCTTTTGGCAACTCGGATATTTTGTCCATGGAGATAACCAAGATTTTTCACTTTTAAATCTTTTAACGCCGAATAAAGTATCCTTAATTAGGAATTTTCCGACGGAATAAAACTTCAAATAGTTATATGGGTGGAATCTTTCAACCCTAATAAATTTCTCTCACGGCTTGCAAAATAGAGGAGCCCTCCAATAGTCGCTTTTATTCCCCGACCAATAAATTCTGCACTAGGAAGAACTATATATTGATTTTTTTTTTTTAATTCCAAAAGAGAACTATATTGGTTTTATTTTCTTGCACACGTATTTCCCCTTTTTCGGATTCTTGTACCACTTTTTTTTTTTTTTTTTTTTTTTTTTTTTTGTTTTGTTTTTTTTTTTTACATCCACCGCTAAACGTTGACCGTAATTGTGCTGTCACTGACAGTAAATTAACGTAATTATACTGTCAATGATAGTTAATTAACGTAATTGTACTGTCGTTTACAATACATTTATGTAATTGTTCTGCCGTTACAGTAAATTAACGTAATATTATTATTATTTTTTTTCAAGTCAACGTAATTATATTACAGTCGTTGACAGTAAAATAACTTTAAACACAATAATATTACTGTCAACAACATCAATATTATTATTTTTTTGGGTTTTTTGTTTTGTTTGAGTTATTTTCGGAGTAACGTAATAATATTACTATCTATTATTGTAATATTACTGTAAACACAATAATATTACTGTGGTTGATGGTAATATTACTGTTGTTATAGTAATATTGCTGTCAACCACATCAATATTATTATTTTGTTTGGATTTTTTGTTTGTTTGAGTTATTCACGGAGTAACGTAATAATATTACTGTCTATTATTGAAATATTATTGTGGTTGACGGTAATATTACTGTTGTTATAGTAATATTACTGTCACTCACAGTAATATTAATTCTTTTAAAATTTTATTATGTTTACATTTGTTAAACGGTCAACATATTAATATTACTCTATTACACAATAATAATGAGTTTTGTTGTGTTAATATTGCTGTGCTAGAGATTAATATAACAATATTACTGTGTTAAACTGTAGTTTAGTTAATTTTACTGTGTTTAATAGTAATATAGTTAATATTAATGTCAATCACAACAATATTTGCTGTTTAAACGAAAACAAATGTTACAGAAAAAAAATCGAAAAAGTCAACGCCGGAAACCGTTGAAAAAATACGGAAGAAAAAAAAATTGAAAAGTCAACGCCGGAATCCGGCGGCAAAAACTAATATTTTTGACAAAAAAAAGTTTTGGGTCAAAATTGAATAATTTGTGAAATTTGGGGTCAAACTGAGGTTAAATTAAGTTAAGGATGAAATTGAAGCATATTAAAGTACGAGGGGCTATTTTAGTCTTTTAAAAAAATCTGGACCATGTGTGGACTTATTGGTAAAAGACTTTTTTGTCTGGATCTCTTATGAATAAGTACCCATTGATGAGCTTATTTGTAAAGACCCCTAGTAATTATTAGGGAATTATGAATGGTGTTTGATTGGAATGAATTGATTTCTTTCTAAACAATACAACTATTCTTAGAGTGACTCTGTCAAAACAAAATATTCATTCACAAAAGAATTCTTAAATAACTATAAGTATGACAAAAAATGGGCTTAATTCTACTTTGTACCCTTGATTTTGGCACTTTGCACCATCGAAAAATAATAATAGTACTTTGCACCCTCAAAACACAATAAATCGTTCACAATGCACCCTGAATGTAATAATAAAGGCAATTTCAATTTTCGTTGGTGTTTTTTTTTTTTGGGGTGCAAAATAAAAAAAAAATTGTTATTTTCTTGAACCTCCAAACTAATTTCGAGCGGGCAAAGTGCGAAAAAATAAAAATTACACTGAATTATTTAAAAAGCCTATATTTTCTTACAAAAAAAATAATAAATAAGTTTTTATCACTAAATTATTCGATTGATGGATCTTTTATGTAACTGCTTGAAAATATTAGGTGAAAAAATATTTGGAAGAAAATACGATTTTCAGATAACTTGATAACGTAATAACTGAATGATTTTTTTTTTCGTAAAATATTTGATTTTGATAAAAAAAATTAAATATGTTGATGAAATGTATTTTTATTTTTGAACTTTATAGTTTCAAAATGATTGATGAATAAAAAAAATTATTTGACATTTGACATCCTAAAAAAATATCACTAAAAAATTGTACGTATTACATTTTTTAGCTTAAAAAAATCATTTGGGGTGCATTATGCATGATTTATTGTATTTCAAGGGTGCAAAGTGCTATTAGTTTGTTTTGAATGTGCAAAGTGCCAAAATGGTATATTTCAAGGGTGCAAGGTGGAAGCCCAAAATCTGATCAGTCTTGCATAAAATATAATAAGACGTTTAAGAATTTCTTCTTAAAAACTTTTCTGTCGAAATATGTTCCAAAGTTTCTAGTCCGCCATGGACTTTGAATTTGTGCAAATATCGAAGCAACTGACTGTTGTATCTTGGAAAACTAGGGAGTGACTGTTGCACCGTAGACAACCCGGAAATATTGTCTTAAGGACATTGCTCTTGCAAGCCTCAGTCGATTTGTCGCTCTTCGTATTTCCGGTTAGTTTCTACTTTCAAGTAAGCGTAGTTTTTAAATAGGGGTTATTAGGGAAAACCACCTCATATGCATTGTATCGTTACACTAGATCCTTTTTTTTCCCCATTTTTGAGATAAATCCAATTGTATTTTATTAAGTAATTATATTATTAACAACCTATTTTACTCTTTCCCAATTTCTTTAGCCTAGCCATAACTCTCTATCCCGTAACTGTCTCATTCATTCATCACCTCCGAATCAACCTCGCTCATTTCCAGCGAAGGCATCTCGTTCATCTCCGAGAGAGTGGCGGCGAGATTCCGGGTCGAAACGGGTCGGGTCGATTTCCCACTCTGGGAAAACTTGGGCATGTCGACGGCGCCCCTCAAGGCGGCGGTTCTCCACGCAGGGGCTTGTGTGCTGGATCTGGATCTTCCGGGTCTGATCCCTAACCCCTAACCCGACCCGATTCTTGCCCGCTTGTTCAGCCTGTAGTTGTAGACTCTCGACGATGAAGATGACGTGGACGAACTCTCCCTTTTTCCGGATCTTGGTCGGCACTATTACGCCGTCGATTATTACTCCTCTGTGCCCTTGCCTCAGCATTATTATAATAATATTATAAATATACAGATTTGGAAGAAGAGGTACCTTTTTTTTTTGGTTCAGGTTTTTGAGCAACCGAAGTGATGCCGAATTTGTTTGTATACATTTGTTAATAATGGTTTTGGATGAACATATACTGGTTTACGTTATTTTTAATGTGGATTATGCTTATTTTATAGTAAATTTTACTTCAATTCTATAGTGGTTTTCGATAAATTTATGCTTATTTTATAGGGGCTATATGACAAACACCACTTACTCAATTTTTATTTAATGATAAATCCATTTATTAAATGATATTTGTTATAAACCCAATTGACATTAATTATCCAAAATACCCCCATTTATTATTAAGAAAAATTAATTAATTTTTTTAAATATGCTAATCCTCTTAATATCTCTCATATTACGCCATTTCAAATTCTATTTTTTCTTTTCTTTTCTAATCTTTTTCATGGTTTTCTTTTATTTTGTATTTTTTTTATTTTTGGTTTTTTTATTTTAAATTATTTTTTTCTTATTATATTTCATGTTTTTCATTTTGAATTTTAAAAAACAAGTTTTATTTTTATTTTCATTTTTTAATAGGTTTTTTTCTTAAATTCGGTTTTTTTTAAATGATTCTTTTTTTCCACTTTTCTTGAATAAAAAATGTTTTGTTTAATTATTTTTTTATTACTTTTTTTAATTCGATTAATTTTTATTATTTTAATATTTAAAAAAACATCCAGCAGATTTATCAAAGTGGAATCCACTATAAACTTCGAAATCTGCTATAAATTTGTTGTAAGCCACTATAAACTTATCGAAACTCAATATGAAATAGACGAAATCCACAATATTTTTTTTGAAAACAACTATATCTTTATTAAAGACAAAGCCTGATATTATGAAAACCACTCTATGAAAACATCTATATAAACATGAAAACCATTCTGCATAAAACAACTATATAAACACGAAAACCACTATGTATACACAATTATATAAACATCGAAAACCACTATGAATTCTAACAAGAAAACATCAAACTTCTGCGAAAAAGAAGCTACAAACCCACTATAAAAGACACCATCTTCTCTCCAATGAACCCTAGAGCATAGTCCGTGTAATCATCTTCTTCTCGTTATTTGAATTGTAAACCACTATTAGACACGTAAACCACTACTATGTCCAAAAAAAAAGTGCAAGACCAATTACGAAAAATTAACGTAATCCACTTTAATAATAACATAATCAACAACAAAGTTATCGAAATCCACTAAAAACATACGTAAATCCACTACTAACACAATAAAAAAAAACATAAATTCACTATTCAAAACTCCACTATTTAAAACGTAAGTCACTACTATATCTAGGAAAAAGTGCAAGATCAGTACACCACCACCAACAAGGCCGACAAGGGTCACTTTATCAATCTGATCAAGAAAAAAATAATTTATAGGAATTAATAGTCTTTTTCTCAATATCGTTATCAAATACGAACCTTCCCCACAAACCCTAAAACCATTGAAAGATGATTGAAGCGACTAAAAAAAAATAACTACCTTTTTCTACCACCGCATAGATATCATTCGGCGACGGTGAAGAGAGAGAAAATAGGTGTGGGGGCTGGCGCGGCGCCAGATTGGGGCTGAGGCGGCGCCGGGCGGGGGCTGGGGCGTCGCTGGGTGGGGGTTGGGGCAGCGCCGGTGGGGGGAGAAGAAGATGTGAACGGAAGGAGATCTGCAACGGTGAATAGAAAAGAGAAAAAAAAAAGAAAATAAAATCTAGAGAGAAAAAAAAAAGAGATACACGTTATGTTCAAGGGCGAGATTTGTGGAGCGAGATTTGTGGGTGAGATTGAGAACGTGATATTAATAGAACAAATATTACGTATATTTATATTCAACCCTAAGATACATTATAACAAGGTAAGGGTATAATTGTGATAATTAATTATTTTTTATTAATAAAAGATGTTTAGAATTTATCTTAAAAATAAGAAATAAATTTGGGTTCATTGTAATTGGACTTATGTGCTGAGGGGGCTTTGTGAAATAATCCATATTTTATATTAATTTTTACTTTAATTTCATAGTGATTTTCGATAAATTTAGTGGTTTTCGATGGGTATGTAGTGGATTTCATTTTTTCTTTAAATATGAACCATTTAAACAACTGAAATAATAATAAAAAAAAAAAAAACCAAATTTTGGTTTTAAATTGATATAAAAAGACCATTTAAAAAAATAAAATAAAAATGATAAAGCTTAAACTAAAATGGCGTGAGGGGAGAGTATATGGGAATGGAGTGGAGAGCAAATAGGGGGATTTCCATATCTACCAAAAAAGTAATGGATTTTTCAAAATAAATAATATGGTAATTTTGAGTAATATTAAATAGGGGCATTTTAGATAATTCGAGTTAATTGAGTTTATAACAAATATGAATTATTAAAAGGGGAAATTTGCTAGACACCCCTTATTTTGGACTTATATGGCTAGAGATCCTAGGTTGGATG
>NW_012195010.1:765631-777314 GCF_000504015.1 Erythranthe guttata | reverse complement strand
ACTTCCACTTTTCCCTTTTATAATTCCTCATCTCTCTCTCCTTCTGCATCTCAATTCTCACGCCTCTCTCTTTCTCGTGCTTCTCTCTTCTTTTTTTTTTCTTTTTCGTTTTTTTTAATGAAGAAATATTATAGAGATGAAAAAAAAACAAGGATCTTTTTAGATTATGAGAGGATTTCTTTGTGAAAGAATTAAAGAGGACGACAAACATCCCCTCAAAAAAAAAAAAAATCAGAAATCCAAAATCCTAGCCAAATTCGCTTTGTGTTTTCGGTATGTCGAACCTCCCATCGTTTGTTGTTAGCAATTTCCGTTTGCAGTTGGTTTAATTTTGTTTGTTGTTTGAAGAATTGCGTTTGATGTTGAGATTCGATTCCTCTGGTTTACAATTTGCAAGGTATGTCTTAAGTTGCATTTTACAAACATTTTGTTTAATATTTTTGTTGTTTGCAAATTGTTCTATAAACAAATTTTTGGTTGATGTTTTTAATGATGCTAATTTTTTTTATTTTTTTCAATTTGTTGTTTGCATTTGGCCAAGTCATAGGTAGTTTATTGCTTGCAATTCAATAATGCAAGTTTTGCTGAATGTTTTTCTTCAGTTTGCTGTTTGCATTTGGCGAAGTCATAGGTAATTTTTTGTTTGTAATTTAGTAATACAAATTATGAATTTTGTTTTTTCAGTTTGCTGTTTGCATTTGGCGAAATCATAGGTATTTTGTTGTTTGCAATTCAGTAATATAAAATCTAATTTTCAGTTTGCTATTTGCAGTTCGCGGAGTCATAGATGTCGCAGTTCCCGGATCATAGGCGGTGGTGGGGCTGCGGTGACGTTTTTAGAGTATGAATTTGTAAAATAAATTGTAATTTTTTTTTATGAATTAATTTATTTGTTTTAGTTAACATTTGGAAGAGAAATGTTTGGGAATATGTTTTGATAGAGAGATTTTTTGGGGATTTGATTTGATTTAATTGAGGGTATTTTTGCCATAATAAATATTATTAATTTATTAAAACATTAAATTTTGACTTGTATTTACACACATAAATTATAATATAGAGGGCATATAGCAAATTGCCCCTTATTAAAATGGATTTATCAAGAAGTAAAAATCCAATGAGGTGGATTTATCATATAGCCCCTTTTAAATAACATAGATTGTTATTTGATACCAACATGTAAGACTTACTCCTTAAAATATCACTAATAACACTTACCCTCTCCACATCAATTATTTTATATTTTAAAATTTGAAACATAATAAACATAACAATCTAATAATTATCGGATTATATAAAATTGAAAAGTAACTACAACTAAATTATTGGAAAATAATTAAAAAAAAATAATATATATTGTATAATAATTAATGGAAATATATTTAAAGAAATTAATGAAATAACATTTAAATACTAAAGATTACTATTTGTTATATATTAATTTCTTAAAATTTATATGAATATATTTGAATAATTAGTCTAACAACAATTAGACGTCATCTTCGAGACGGTTTTAGGATCCGAATTGGTAATGGTCACTCTACGTCAATTTGGGGGACCCTTGGATAATGGGCGAAGGGTCTGCCATGATTATCACCGCAAGATAATCATACCTCCTTCCCCAATTTTGTTTCGGACATCATCGATCATCGTAAAGGTTCTTGGAATTTGGATATGATCGCAAACAGCTTCTGGCCGGTTGACATGCACCGTATATTAGCGGTGCCCATAGGTGGGCCCTCGAGTCATGACCTTGTGATTTGGTCACCCTCGAAATCCGGAAAATTTACTGTGAGGTCATGTTATCACAACATTATGGACAAATTTCTTCGTGGTACGCATTCGGCGAAGGGCAGCGGTGGAGATGCCAGCGGCACGCAATCCCGTAAGTGGCACAAGATTTGGAAACCGGATATTCCTCCTAAGATCCGAAATTTCCTATGGCGCGTGTGTGCTGAAATCCTCCCATGCAAAGTGGAACTATTCCGACGCAAATTTGCCCAAGACCCATTCTGTCCGTCGTGCTGACAGAAACCTGAGACGACTCTCCATGCAATATTTGGGTATGACGGCGTTAGACAGCTCTGGAGACAAGCCCCTTTTCATCTCTCCCACTTCGATGATGGCAATCCGTTTTCTTTTGGGGGTGGTGGTGTGCGGGAAAGTTTGGGAAAGGAGAAATCAGCAGGTTCACAGGGATGAGTGTTTAAAATTGGAAGACATTATTGGTTGGTGCAGTGTCTATCTCCAAACATTCAATGAAGCGCAATTTCGCCACCTCAAACCTCCGTTACCTAGTCTCCAAGAAGTTTCGCAGCCTCCACCAACGTGAACCTTTAAAATCAACCTTGATGCCGCATTTCCATCGGGACAGGACTACACTAGTAGATGCGTGCATCTGGTGGAAGGTGAGGAAGTTAATAGGTAGGGTCCGACCACCTGACGAAGAAGCTCGTGCTGTCCTCCAAGCCCTCATCACTGGTCGTAATTTTCAATGGCAATCTGTAATTGTGGAGGGTGACTGCTTACAAATTATGGAAGCCTTACGCAACAAGGCACATAAGCTCAGATCCTATGGAGCCATTTTAGAAGAATGTTTTATTGAAGCTCGACTTTTTTCTTTTTGCAATTTTTCTTTGTTAAGAGACGGGGCAATAGCCTAGCTCATGAACTAGCTTCCATCTCTGTTTCTGACTGTTCGGAAGGGACTATTCTCCCTTTACATTTGGCCGATTGTGCCTACTAAAGATTGCAATTTCTTAAAAAAACAATTTGACGTTGTTTATTAAATATGTACCCAACACAAGATAATATTTTTAAATTTTAAAATACTGCATTTCAACAGATATTTTTAGTTGTATAATGTAATTATTCTTTTAGTTATTCCTTTCGATAAAATATAATTTTTTTTAAGGTATTATAATTTAAAATACAAATTAAATTGTGCTTGAGAGGCCAAGTGCTACAAATGATACTTTAATGTGGTAAGTATTACACATGCTATAGTTTAGGGGTGTAAACTGTATCTAACTTACTTATTAATCAATTATTGTTAATTAGAGTTTTCTAATGTTGTTTACTAACATAAAATAATGTTAACATTATAAATATCATAGAAGAGTTATTTCTAAGTTATCGAAATACAACTGAAAAGTTGTATGAGTATCATTGAAAAATTCATGAGAGCAAGAGCAAAAATATATGAGGTCGTAGTTAGTAAACAAATTATGTAAGGGGACGTTGCTAGATAAACAAACAATTGGAGATTTTGAGTAATTACTCATACTTGAGGGCTATAGTTCTTTGGTAATTCGACCAAAACTCATAGTTTTTCTTTTAGGGTAATTATGATTATTTTTTAGGGGCTATTTCATTAAAACACCTTATACTATTTTCTCCTAGGGAGAATTTTAAATGACCAATTAGTGAGAACCCCTTTCCTTGTATACTTTCAAAAATACCTCTAATTATTCATCCCAAACAAAAAGAAAAAAAATCATATCTTCCCCAAAAATAACCCCTAAATACAACACCCCCCCCCCCCAAATCTCTCAAAAATCTCACAAAATTTCAATGATTATTTTTTGGTAATTTCTTTTTTCGTATTTTCAATTTTGAATTTTATCCTTAAGAAAATTGTTTTTTTTTCGATTAGAAAAATTGCTTTTTATTAATGACGTCATGACACTTAATTAAAAAAAGTACATTAAACTTTTTTGTCTTCCAAATAACTCCAAATCATTCAAACTTATTTGAAAATATGAAACACTCTTTTATGTATACCAAAATTACCTTCAATTCCTTGAAACCCTAATTCAACTTCAATTTCATGATTTACACTACAATTTAGCTCAATTTCACCAATTTTGACCCTTATTCCAATTTAGACCCAATGTTTTCTTTTCTAATTTTTTCTTTCCGGCAGGTCAGCCGCTGGTCTGCGGCGTTGACTTTTTTTTTCTTTTTTTGAAAACTTGTTTTTTCTTAAAAAAAATATTTTAATTAATATTACTGTCTAGGCTACTAAATTACTGTCACCAACAGTAATTTAACTATCAGAGACAATAATTAAAATGTCTCGGACAATAATTTTACTGTATTAATTAATTTTATCGTATTGCCCTGCAATTTGTGAAATTTGGGTTAAATTAAATTTAAGGATGAAATTGGACCATACTAAAATGTGAGAGACTATTTTAATCTTTTACACATTTCTGGACAATGTATGCACTTTTTTTGTAAAATAGTTTTTTGTCTGGATCCCTTTATAATAAGTATGCCATGATGAACTTATTTGTATTAATGGACAATTGTTTTAGATTATAAATGTTTGAGGGTTTTCAAATAATTATATTTTAGTTCATGGATTTTTTTTGGTAATTTACTCTATCTAAAACAAGGGTAAATGACAAATAGGCCCACGACACGAGCACTTAATTAAAAATAGGGAAATTCATTTTTTTTCTTTGTCTTCCAAATAAATGCACCTCATTCAAACTTATTTACAAATAAGGAAAACCTTTTTATACATACCAAAATTATCCCCAACTCTTTGAAATTCTAATTCAATTTCAATTTCATGATTTACACTAAATTTCACCAATTAACCAATTTTGACTGCTACCGCCGGAGATTGCTGGTCTCCAGCGTTGACTTTTTTTTTGATTTTTTTTTTCGGCACATCAACCTCCGTTGACCGCCAGTCTCCGGTGTTGACTTATTTTTTTCCTTTCGGAAAACTTGGTTTTTCTTAAAAAAAAATATTTTAATTAATATTACTATCTTGACTGCTAAATTACTGTCTCTAATAGTAATTTTAACTGTCTGAGACAGTAATATTACTGTCTCAGACAGTAATTAAACTGTATTAATTAATTTTATCGTTTTGGTCTGCAATTTTGCGCTGTCTCATGAAATAATATTACTGTTTGGGATAGTAATATTAGTAACATTGATGTTTGGGGAAAGTAATATTCATAATATTTGTGTTCAGGACACTAATATTGTTGTTTGGGACAATAATATTACTTTTGGGACAGTAATATTAGTAGTATTACTGTTTGATATCCAATATTATTATCTCAGACAATAATCATGGGTTCGTCCATAAAACAAATCTTAATTATGAAAACTTAAACTACATATATAATGTTAAAAGTTATAGAGACAGTTTGGAAAAAACAAACTGATCACAAACTGCGACTACAATTACACAACTTTTTATCATGCAAAATAATATGATTTAAGAACATCTAAACTACATGAAAATACAGTATGCACCCCTAAGGTATGGACTTTTGTCATAAACACTCATGAATTACAAAACTTACCAAAAAATCATAAAATCTATAATATAGGTGCATTGGGTAAATTTCACTCTTGTATTAGCTTGTGCAGCACTCAAAATATGTAAATCGCACTAGGCTAACCATATAGAGAAGTTCGACTTTCAGAGAGTTGGCAACGAAATTCTCACTCGAATCATTTGTTTTCCTTTGTTGTTAACTCATTATTTTTTAACAATTATTAACTTTTTAGACAATTTTACACCCTACATTGTACAGAAATGTATATTATGGATTAAAGCTTATTTTTGTACTATTTCTCCAACCATTTTCTTCGAATATTCATAACCATTTATTTAAAAAAGAACATTTGCTTCGATTAGAAACTTATCTTCGGTAAAAATACATATATATATATATATATATATATATATATATATATATATATATATATATATATATATATATATATATTATTTGCATGGGATTGGTTGGATGAACTCTAAATTCCTGGATTTCCTTGGAGACATTTGGGATGACCGCATTCTTTTAGTTAAAAAAAAATAGACCCTTCTTTTTTGGCATTCAAATCAAAATTTACTGTTAAAAAATCACAAAATATTCCAAAAGGCATGCGGAGAAGGCCATCATAACAATATGAAGCAAAAATAACCTAGTTTTTCTTCCCAGCAAATTATTTTTTCTGTCGACAAGTTTGGAAGCAGCATTCAGGCATATTAGCAAACAGCTCGGCAGCAATATAATCTCCGGAGGTTGAGAATTGTGCTCGGGTACAATCTCCGGAGGTTGAGAATTGTTGGCCACGGCTCTGTCCTCAAAATCAACAGATTCTATAATAGTTAATAATCACAACTCTTAGGAAAATAATTTATGAAAACGTTTCATATCTTTTCACATAATTAAACCAAACACCTCCATGTTTTAACGGTGAGTTTTAACATATTATTTTCCATAACTAAATACTTGAAGTGACTTATTAATTTCTCATTTATCAACAAATAATTTTGAAAAAAAAAAAGTAAATTTAATCCAATTAAATATTTAACTCGAATTTTCCAACACTTGTTCCTTTTCATACTTGAAATTTTGGAATTATTTTGAATTGTTTGCTAAAAAATCAATAAACCTACATTTATTAAAATGATTTAAGATACTTCAAATCTTATTGCAATTACCCACCACAACAGGTTTATTGCCACCTTAAATGTATCTACTAGAATTAGAATGTCTTCTTGAATTTCAGAATATGTTCCTGGAATTTTGAACAATACTCGGAGAAATTTGTAAGAGCAATTCAACCATCTTTGGTGGCTGGATTGGTTCACGAGTGTTGGCAGTGCAGGAAAAGGGCACTCGTTTTTTACCTCGCAGTAAACGTAATTAGTGCCGTAAATGTTCGAGAGACACTGAATTGTTACACACAGGGGCGGACCGTGAGACATTTAAGTGGGGGGGCTAAGCTTCGGATAAAATAATGGAAAGGAAAAAAAAATAATAAATAAATGTAGATAATTTAATCTACATTTATTTGATCTACATGAATCGTATTATTTTTCAATGGTTTGAGTTGATGTAAAGACATTAGAACAATCGACCCTATCTATATTAAATGTCAAAGAACCCTATAGATTCATACATAAACCCCTAAATTATAAAAATAAAATCACGTAACTCGTTAAGATAATTCAACAAAATTTTAACATGCAATTAAAGAATGAGAAAAAAAATTAGAGATTAAAAGGGAGATAATGAAATGGAATTTGTTAATTGTCTTAAGAGTCTCTAATGGTATGTAAATCGATGATTGTGTGGAGAAGAAGAGAAGATATATAGTAAAAAGAAAAGAAACCTATTGGAAAATTTATTAGTATTTTTGACGATTGTTTCCTAATTTTAAAACTATGTTCTTTTTAAAAGTAAATAAAATTAAGAAAGAAAAATATATTACTCATTAATTAATCATCTAAAATTTATTTAATAGTGAAAATTTGCAATTTGTCATTTGTTTTTTGCGGTAGCAGGGCTAGGAGCTGGAATTCATTTTGAAGAATTATGGGACCTATGTCAAATTTTAAATAATAAACTATATAGCTAATTAAAAAAATCAAGGGGGGGCGACAGCCCCTCCATGGGCTTGAAAGAATCCGCCCCTGGTTACACATTAACAATAATATGCAAACTGGTAAAAGGTGGACTACCGTATCTACGAATTAGTAAGAAAAATAACCAACAGAAAAAGAAACAGAGCCAACCGACTGTTCTGCTAAAGCCATGTTAGTCAATAATCGGATAGCAAAAAAAATGGACTCACAAAGTTTACCATTTAATTGCAAAGCGAGTAACAGTGTATTCCCCGGGTTGATAGTTTGGTAGTTGTGACAAAGTTGTCGGATGCCACAAATCTTTATTCCTCTCATATATCTCCATTCTTACTTCCGAGAACTTACGGTCTTCCCTTCCACTTTCTCTCTTCATTAGAATCTTCCATAGACATTCGATCCGTTTGATATCCCCTCTGTAGTGGTAGTCACCGATGTTTCTTGGACGACAAATGCGAAACGTACCTTCTAAAAGAGACGAAAACAGAGATACATGACAACGCAAACTCAATCTCTCCACCACAACAGGTTTATCACAGTTGTCGTCTTGTCCCAAATTAATGTTTTCTTGAACAATCATGTCCCTATACTTCATGGAATATTGATTAATCTCCACACAAATATTCGAATGGCTTAATAACTTGAGCAGTTTATTTAGCTTGAAGTACCACAAAGAAGTAACCTTTGAAAATCTTAGGTTTAGATACGAATCCCACACACGGGAACTTGTTGCAATAATAGAGATGTGTGGAACAAAGTCTCCCCCATATTCAAAATATACTATTTTTGGGGCATCAATGAATATATGGGATTCTTTGAGTCCTTCGCATTCCCAAATCTTCAAGGATCGAAGACATGGAAATTTACACGACGACAAGTGGTCCAGTGACGATCTCACGAGGCGCAGACATAAATCTTTGAGATTAAGAAAATTCGCTCCTCTCTGTAACCAAAGATCACCGCAAGTAATATTTATTTTTTCAATAGATGGTGGATGGATTTCGATTCGACAAAGTCCCTCCTTGAAGGCTACATTCTGAAACCTTGAAAAGAAAAAGTCCTTTAGATTACGAAGATCGTTCCCCTTAATTTTTCTTAACCTCATACATCTGTCGACGCGCATGGTTTCAATCGAAGGGCAACTTAAGATTATCTTGTGAAAAATATCTTCGTCGATGCAGACTTGTTGGAGATGAAGTGATTTTAGATGCTTGAAGATCACAAGCCCTTGAATAGCCTTTTGGCCCAACACGAATCTTTGCACGTGCAAGTAATGGAGAGATTCGGCTCCAAAGACTACAGACGGCAGTTCGACGCATGCTCGAATATGTCGCGCCGAACGAATAGAAAGACAAAACTTCTTTGTACCCATATTTTTTAGTAGCGGGATCCATCTTTTGAGAAGCGAAACCAATCCTCGATCGGAATGATTCAGCGATATAGAGAGGTGGAGTTCTTGTAAGCAAGTCCTTTGATCAAAGTATCGCTGTAAATTGGAGTTCACAATGGATACAAAATGTTGTTTGTTGGTGAAGGCAGAGGTGTCTGAGAAATCGAGATTGGGGAGAGTACACCAAATGTAACGCCATGCTTTAGACAAGAGAGATGTCCGTACAGCTTCTTTGTGGGAGAGGTAATATAGTATTTTGTGCAATATGTCTGTCGGTAACTCTGATATCTTGTCTATGGAGTTGGCTGCTCGAAGTTTCTTCGCCATCTCAACAAATAAAACCTAAACAATTCTAATTACAAAAACACACACTTTTTGTGGAGGGGTTCGATGAGTTTATAGTAGTTCTTTTTTTTTTTTTTTTGATAATTGAGTTTATAGTAGTTACAACTCTACAATAGGTAGGATTATATTGAATTCCTTTGCTTGCAAACGGAACAACTATTTTCCTTGTTTTGCAATTCTTGTTAGGGTTAATCAAAGAGGCCCATGACAAGGCATTTAATTAAATAACGGACATTCAATTAATTTTATTGTATTAATTAATTTTATCGCCTTGTCCTGCAATTTTACTGTCTTCGGCCTTAATATTACTGTCTCCGACCGTATTACTATTATTACTGTCTCATTCAATAATATTACTGTTTGGGATAGTAACATTAATAATATTACTGTTCGGAAAAGTAATATTCATAATATTACTATTTGAGACAGTAATGTAGTAGCCAAGACACTAATATTAATTAAAATATTTTTTTTAAGAAAATAAAAAAACGTCAACGCGGCGGTTGACCAGCCAAAATAAAATGTTTATATAAAAAAAAGCCAACGCCGGAGAACTGCCCGGTCAACGCCGGAATCTGGCCGGAAAAAAAAATATTTTCTGAAAAAAAAAAATCAGAAAAATATTAAAATGAGGGTTAATGTGATATATTTGTTTAAATCCGGTGTCAATGTGTAATATTGAGGAAGTTAGAGTATAATGGATGTAATTGATAAAAAGTATATTATAGAAGATACTTTAGACTACATACATGAGCATGAGTTTATTTGAAAAACTATTTTACGTGTGGACCAATGTGCATCTAAGTCCCTTATCATGTCCCTTTTTGCCATTTACCATTTTTATTATTTAGATTAGATCCCAATTCCCACCTTATTATATGTACTAGTATCTTATCCCGCGTAACACAGTGAGTAGTTCCAAAATAAATAAATAAATAGGTTTACATCCTTGAAATGGAGTTTTTTGGCACTTTGCACCATTGAAAAACAGTAATAACATTTTGCACCCTCAAACACAGTAAGTCATTCACTATGCACCATAAATTGAATAATAAATGCAACTTTATTTTTCATTGGTTTTTTTTAATGGGGATACAAAATAAAAAAAATAAATTATTATTTATTTCAACATCAAACCTAATTTCGAGCGCACAGAGGACGTAAGAAACACACCAGATTATTGAAAAAACTATATTTTCTTACAAAATATAATATTATAAACTTTTATCACCAAATTATTCGATTGATGGATTTGTTTTATTGTAACTGGTGGAAATATTAGGTAAAAATATTTGGAAGAAAAATATAATTTTCAGATAACTTGATAACAAAATAGTTGAAGGATTTCTTTTTTTTTTCTTCGTAAAATATGGATAAAAAAATATATTTTTTAAATATATTGATGAGATGTATTTTTAGTTATGTACTTTATAGTTTCAAAATGATTGATGGATAAAAAAACATTATTTGACATTTGTCATCCTAAAAATTGCCACTTAGAATATTAAATTACATTTATTACTTTAAAAAATCATTTATGATGCATTATGCATGATTTGTTGCGTTTTGAGGGTACAAAGTGCTATTAATTTATTTTGAGGGTGCAAAGTGCCAAAATGGTATATTTCAAGAGTGCTAAGTTGGATTAAGATAAAAAAATAGTGTCCCTAACATCTCCAGTGTAAAGTAGTGTTTGCACGAACGAATATATAAAGCGGAAAAATAGATTATCAATAACAAACATGATAATAAAAATCTAAAAATAGTTGTATTAAAGAGTATAATAATATTATTTATTAGTTAAACTTAAATTGCAATGAAATTATGAAAGCGTCAGAATTCCTACAAGGTTGCGGCTATATGCAAGACTAAAATCACTTGTGCAAGACCAAATTAAAATTTTCAATTTATAAATACTATAATACCCTTACTTGTTAAAAAAATAGAAAATTCCAAATGTGCAAGACTAAAAATTCAAAAACACAAAAAACCCTATCACAAGACCACAAAACCACAAGACCAACTCTCATCTTCTCCATCTTCCAAAACCCACAAGATCTTTCTCCTTCCTCCTCCATAAACCCACAAAACCTAAACATTTAAAATCATCAAAACTCAACAAATCTTACAAAGATGGCAGGTATGGAGTCAAAATACATCAAAATAGAAGATTCTACGGTGGAAGAACCCAAGAAGGTATGCATTTATGAGTTTTTTTTAGCTAGAATATCGTTTTTCCAAAAAAAAAAATCCCGCGCAAACGAATTCGACATGTACAGGTCGAATTTTATGGGTAAAAGTCGACATTTAGATGTCGATTTTTAGGCATAAAATTCGACATTTGGCAATGTCGAATTTTGGTGGTATAAATTCGACATGTCAATGTCGATTTTTGCCTATAAAATTCGACGCTTAAGTGTCGATTTCAAGCACAGTTTTTCGACACCTTGGTGTCGATTTTTACCAGTTTCAGATTTAATTTATTTTTCCTCTTTTTTTGTAAGGTTGGGCGGAGGCGATCGGTGGTAGAGCTTGGGCGGCGG